>JAQFVV010006576.1:371919-471247 GCA_028023455.1 Epiperipatus broadwayi | reverse complement strand
TATCGATGTACAAAAGGCTTTTGATAAGAGTAAACAACATTTTAAAATTGTTATGGGAGACTTTAATGCTAGAATTGGTAAACAAATAAAAGATGAAAGTGTTGTAGGTAATTTTGGTTATGATAATAGAAATGAGAGAGGACATGGACTTGTGGAGTTTCAGAAAAAAAACTTTATATCATGAATTTTTTTTTTGAAAAAATGTTAAAAGGAAATGGACATGGAAGCATACAAATGTAGGTATAGCAGAATTGGATTACATTTTGACTAACAGAAAATACATATTTCAATATTGTAATGTAATTAATAAATTTAACACAGGAAGTGATCATCGATTAGTAAGATGTAAGATACGTGTTAATGCAAAACTAGAGAGACAAAAATTATTAAGAAAAACAATATTTACAGTTGATATTTATAATCTTCAGAAACATTCTAATGAATTCAAATTAGAACTTACAAATCGGTTACAAGTATTAGTAGATTTTGAACATGATTCTGATTTGAATAAAATTAATATGAAAATAACTGATACACTTTTAAAAACTGCAACAAAGATAGCTGGTAGAAAAAAACAGCAATTGACCAATAAAATTTATACTGAGGCTAGAGAATTTATGAAGAAAAGAAGGAATATGAAGATATATGAAAATGATGCATTAAAAAGGATAGAATATTTCGAATTTTGTACAATGGTGCAAAAGAGTTGAAAATGATATAAAGAAATATAACTATGAGCTAGCAAGAAAAGCTGTAAATGAGAATAAGTCTCAAGAATGTAAAACAACATTTTGGTATTGGTAGGAAATTTATATCTGCAATAAGAAAAAAAATGGAATTATTACTAAAAAAAAGAGATGACATCATGAAATGGGTAGAAGACTTCTATCAAGAATTATATAGTAATAAAGAACAATTACCTCCTATATCTTATTACGTTTTCTGAATTGCCCAAAATTTTAAATGAAGAAGTGAGACATGTAAGTAAATGTATGAAAAAAGAAAAGGCTCCAGGTAATGATGGAATTATAATTGATATATTAAAAGAAGCAGGTGAAGAAATATAATTTTTTTATTAAAGTTTTATACTAAATGTCTAAATGATAAAGATGTACCAGATGATTGGAAGAATGCAGTATTAATATTAATATTTAAAAAAGGTGATAAAGAAGATATTACTAATTACAGACCTATCAGCCTTTTATCAGTTTTATATACATTTTTTATCAAGATAATTACAACTCCTCTGCAGACAACATTGGATTTCCACCAACTAAGAGAACAAGCTGGATTTAAAAGTGGTTTTAGTACAGTAAATCATATCCAGGTATTGAGAGAAGTTATAAAAAGGGGAAATGAATATGAGTTGCCATTATGTTTTGGATTTGTAGATTATGAAAAGGCATTTGATTCTATAAATATTTATTCAGTGATTAAAGCATTGGATCATCAAGGTATAGATCCAGGATGTTGTCATATTTTAAAGAATATTTATAAAAATGCAATAGCAACAATTAGATTACATAAGGATACTAAGAAAGTCAACATTGAGGAGGGTGACCCCATATCTCCAAAACTTTTTACAGCAGTGCTGCAAGAAGTACTTTGTGGATTAAAATGGGAAGATAAAGGAGTGAAAATAAATGGAGACTATTTAACTCATTTAGATTTTGATGATGCTGTAATTGTTTTTGCAAATAATGATTTAGAGCTGCAGGAAATGTTGCAGGAGTTATCAGATGAAAGTAGGAAAGTAGGACTAAAGATAAATATTAAAAAGATTAATGTTTAATGGATTTTCTCAAAATATTTAAATAAAGATTGATTATAATGAGTTAGAAAAAGTTAACAGTTGCAAATATTTTGGTCATATTAGTAATACAGTTGGAAACATAATAGATGAAATTAATCATAGAATTAAACTTGGTTGGAGTGCTTTTGGTGGAAATAACTTGATACTAAAAGGAAATATGCTTATGTGTTTGAAAAGGAAGGTTTTTAATAAATGTGTTTTACCAGTTCTTACTTATAAATCTGAGACTTGGAAACTTAATAGAAGAGCAATACAGAGACTTCAGACCACTCAAAGAAGTATGGAGAGCATGTTGGGAGTAACAAAAAAAGATGGAAAACGCAATATATGGGTAAGATAACAAACAGGTGTTATTGATGTCATTGAAAAAATTAAAAGACTGAAGTGGAATTGGGTTGGACATATTTCTAGAAGAGATGATAATAGATGGACAATTGAAATCTTAAACTGGATTCCAAGAGATTGTAAAAGACCCAGAAAGAGACCACATGTGAGATGGTTGAATGAAATAAGAAAGTGTGCAGGCATGATGTGGAGAAGAGAAGCTAAAGATCGGAGAAGGCGGATTGAACTTGGAGAGACCTTTATCCTGCAGTGGATTGATAATGGTTGATGATGATGATGACGATGATATTACATGCAGTATAATTGCTTGGTGACGACTATTTATCTTTCTTTACTTTGCGTGTTACGCGTATGACATGCTGAAATAAATAAAAAATCTCCGAATCAGTAATTTGATTTGAATGATCAAATTATACAAACAATACACCAACACAGAAAACAATTTGCTTTTACTCTAACATGTAAAATATTAAAATAATTTTTAAATAAATAAAGACCAAAAGAAAAGAAAAATAAATAATTCAACTTCTTCACTACTTGTACTTTTTAAAAATTTTAATAAATTACCACTTTTCTAAATTCCACTTAATAAGATCTTAAAAAAAACCTTAACAAATCATTGTAGAATAGTAATATTAGCTAGCATAAATGATTAATTTTATTGTGAAACGCAATATCAAAACATAATCATGTTTCTAAAGAAAACCCATTTTGAATTTATAAATTTTTCATGTTATTTTGTAGGTTAGTAATTCTAGGCAACTGAGAACAATAAAAGATTTGTATATGTAAATTATATATATATAACCGGTGTATTATTTATAAACAATGATTTTTCTTATTTACATATGTAATAAAGAATGATTTTTTTGTTTTGTTTCGGTATGTAACTAACATTAATAGATTTAATATTTATGCTTCTAATGCGGAGTAAATGCATTTTTGGAAAACTAATTAATTAATTAATTAATTAATTAAGTAACAGCATTTATAATTGTAAATAAAAATGAATTAAGCAACTTCCAAGTAATGTGCTGGAAATATTCTTTATTCAGATTATTAAACTGAATAAACAAAAAACTGATCAATCATTCTTTTAGAACACATCTATTTTGAATCAAACAATTTTTATCAAATGCCTAGAGTCGCTTTTGCTGCTATTTAATCATGCAAATATAAAACGTTTTTATTTTATACTAATATCTTAAATGCAAATGATTACACTTTAAACCTTCAATAATCAATACAATGGTCTTCTAAATCAAGCAACGTTTAGGAATGTTGTGAACTCAACTCAGTAGAATCTTTTCCCAAATAAAGGAATTGTCTTTACTACAAGATTATCAAGAATGAATTCAATTTACAATAAAAGTGCCCAATGATATAACAGTTAAAGATAATAAATAGGCAATGACATAAACAGGTCAAATGGAAAGCTTCATCAGTTAATATGATCATTTTCAGAAAGGATGGGCTGGCCATTTTGCTATATATTGAGATCCATTAGTGATAATATTTAAGCAATAACTTTCAGAGGTTTGAATGACATCAGAGCACTATCAGACATTGAACAGCAATAGGAATATTGTCTATAATATTGTAGAATGCAGTGAAACATGCTCAACTAGAGAAGGAAATTGATGGCTACAGTTATCACTGTACCTAAACTTGAAACAAGCCACATATAGGCTGGAAGTGTCAAGCCTTAAAGAGAAGTGACAGTATTCTTTTCAAACATTAGTTGTACATAACAACCACACTTGCATAGTTCACCATTTGTAACTGAAGTGAATGATTGTAACTAAATGCTAATATATAATCTGCATACAAAATAATATATATATATATATATATATATATATATATATATATATATATATTATTATGAAACAGACACATTGTTTCACATATATATTTTCAAGATTTCTTTCCCTCCCCAGCTAAAGCAGTTTAAATTAAAAATAAAACTGATATGGTTCAGTAAATAAAAATTTAAAGAAGCAAGTGACAGTGAATTAAAGTCACTTTTCCCAACTGCATTATAAAAACAAATAATAATAATAAAAGGTAAAATAAAGAAAATATAAAAGAAGCATTTAATTAATAAATCTATTATTAAATGATAAATCTTCAATCTAAAATAAAGCAGATCCAAGTTATTTTAGAGCTATATGTTTTCAGATTTAAATGTAAAAACACTTAAAGATAGCATCACCTTCTTGTCTGGGCTTTAAATCAGTTGTTTTTATAAAACATGTGAGTAGATGAAAGAAACATGGGAAGCAGATGAAATAAAAGGAGCAGCTTGATTAGATAAGGCAGTTACAGTGATAGCAGCAGTTATAGACTGTTACAGTTACAGTAATCAGTTATTAGTAGGGAGACCTGTTGAATTGTAGTCATTGTTACACAATTTGTTACTTTTTGGAATTTTAATATAAACAAGTTGGAAAACCCAGTTATCATCAACAGAGAAAACTTATTTTAGTTGCTGGATAACTGAATAATGGAAAAGCACACTTAATTTGGACAACGCCAGTATGAGTGGATAGAAATCAGTTCTTCTTTCTCTCCCCAAACACGTGAAAAGCCCAGAAAAATCAGAAAACATGCCCAATTAACAGCAGCTGTAATTCAGTGCACCATTCACCCAAGTCAGCTGCTTCTAGATTTGATGATTTAAATATCAAGGTAAGGAAAATTTAGGTACATTTATAATATTTAAGTATATTTTGAAAATGTATTTGTTGAAATGATTAACGTATAAAATAAAATACAATTATTAAAATGATTGATTTATCAAAATAAAACCTAAGAAAATAATGTTTTTAAAAAATAATGTTTTAATGAATAATATTTATACTGATTTAAGAACTTAAGAATATTGATTTAAAAATAAATGAAAAATATAATATGTGAGTTAAATCAAAGATGTATTTATATATATGTGAATACAGGATGTGTAACGCTTGGATAGAAAAATTAAATTGAATATGTTTCTACTTCAAATATGGACAGGAATTAGATATGCCTTTATAATACACAGATTAAAACTGCTTCTATGTAAAAATTAATATAAGTGAATGACTTGAATTTACATCCATACACTTGGATTAAAGATGAATTAAATAAATAAACAATTTAAATCTACAAATCTGAATTAGAGAGTTAATATTTTAATATAAGGAATGACTTGAATTTAAACCCAGGATGAATGACTTGAATTTATATTCATATACCTGGATCAAAGTTGAATGACTTGAATTTATATCTACATACATGGATCAAAGATGAATTACTTGAATTTATATCCACATACCTGGAGCAAAAATGAATGACTTGAATGTATATCCACATACCTCGATTCCAGATGAATGACCGATTTATATCCACATACCTGGATCAAAGATGAATGACTTGAATTTATATCCACATACCTGGATCCCAGATGAATTACCAAGATTTACATCCAGATACCACAATCAAGGATGAATACTTTGTACAGAACTTATAGTTGGACTTATTGCATCAATCAAACTGATCTATGACCATACGCACATATACGAACTGACAATACAAAGATGAACTATCAATAATTTTTGTTGTCAAATAAATAATTGTTATCTAAAACTAATCTATCTAGTTAGTTTAATTTCACATTACTCATCATTTATTGCATTTGTTCACAAGAATCTCATGCCTCGTGAGCTATGTTCAGCATAACCAGATCTGAATAAATAAGTAAGGTTGTGGAAGCTGGAACTCTAGTGGTGTCATTTAGGAAACTATACAAACAAATTTTCTAGATGTTTCCAGTCTCTTGAATGCTACATACTCTGAAGAGCAGGAAATATTATTGTAGGGTAGTAAGATAGACATTGGGTAATGCCAATCTTTGTTTCCATTCTGCAATATGCTCATCAGGAAATAGTTACAACTGATAACAGAGGTTGTATGAATGTCTGGTTACCACATATATATATATTGAAATGAAGATTTTCATGGGTTGTATATATAAAAGACATATTTTACGGATTCATCCGTGTTAAAAATTTTAAATAGTGATATTCCGATGTTTTGACTTGGTCACACAAATCATCCACTGGGAGATAAAAGGTAGAAAGATGGTTGTAGAGGTGCTACAATCACTGATTTGAATAAATGTTTAAGTTCCACCAATAGCAAAAATGTTAAATTTAAAAAAGTTTTTAAAAAAAATCGTCCCAAATAGGAGGAAGTTTGCATGTATCATCTCGCTTATTGATACAATCTGGTCTTTTAAGTATCTCAATGGCTTCTCTAATTTTGCACTGGTAGAGATTATCACATCTGGATATGATCCTGGTACTAGAAAAAACAATTTTATGACCTGAATCTATAGTATGGAGTGAGAGTGCTGATGATGATGAATGTTGTTTAACTGCATTAGCATGCTCATCTCTCCTAACACTGATGTGACAATTACTCATACCTATGTAAGAAGCTTTCCAATTTTTACATGAGATTTGATAAACACCATGAGATTCAAGAGGGATTGAATCCTTAGGCTTGGTTATTATATTGCTGATCTTTTGATGAGCAGAAAATGCTGTATCTATATTATAGCGTTTTAATATACATCCAATACTGTCTGTAGTTCCTTTTACATATGGAACACAAATCCTAATAGCTGATTTATCATCTTTTTGTTTCCTATTTTGTCCATTTTGAGCTTGAAATAAGGCTTTTTTCATAAATTTATAATCATAACTATTTGCTAATAAAATACTATTAATATGATTTATTTCTTCTCTCAGATGTGAATTGTCTGAAAGATTAATTGCTCAATTTAAAAGAGTTTTGGCTACAGAAACTATCTGAGTTGGGTGATGATGAGAATGAAAGTGTAAATATCTGTCTGTGTGTGTATTCTTTCTGTAAATCGAAAAAGATAAACCATTTGGTGTTCTGGTGACTAGGACATCAAGAAAAGGGAGTTTTCCATCAGACTCTGTCTCCATTGTACATTTAATATGAGGATGCATATTATTTAAATGTAAGAAAAAATCATCTAATTTATTTTTTTCATGTTGCCATATGACAAAAGTGTCATCTATGTATCTGAGCCAAATGAGAGGTTTTAAAGATGATGATTCTAAAGCACGAGTTTCTATATTTTCCATGAATAAATCGGCTATTACTCCTGAGATAGGTGAGCCCATAGGAGTACCCAAAACTTGTCTGTAATGCTGTCCATTGTATACAAAATATGTATTCAAGAGACAATGTTTAATCAAAGCAATAATATGGTCTGGTAAATTGCAACGTTGTGAGATTATATTTAAAGCTTCATCAATTGGAATGTTTGTAAACAAAGACACAACATCAAAACTGACCAGAATGTCATTAGCATTAATTTTTAAACTTTTTAAAACAGAAATAAAATGAAAAGAGTTTTTAATATATGATTTAATAGATGAGATTGTAGGTTTAATGATCTCCGATAAATATCTAGCTAAAATATGAGTTGGAGATCGTATTGCACTTACTATTGGAAGAAGGGGGGTATCTGGTTTGTGAATTTTTGGAAGTCCATAAAATTTTGACAGACACAAGATTTTTCATGAGGAATTATTTTATTTTTTTTATCTCTGTTCAACAGGTGATTTATTAATAATAGCTTTTGTTGTTTTTTCCAAATATGTAGTATGATCTCTTTTTGATAATCTATAAGTTTTATCATTAAGCAGATCTAAAATTTTATTATGGTAAATGTCACAATCCATAACAACTGTGGCATTACCTTCTCTTTCAAGATAATTTTATATGACCTATAAGTGATTACAAAAAAAAAGACAAAAATAAATAGATAACAAGAATTAACTAGGTAAGGTTACAGGGTGATATATATAAAGAAGAAATGATCCAAAAGTCAGTGGAATACAAAATGAGTGTTAGTGAAGAACTTAATCTGTGGATGCAAGGTGAAACCCTGTTTTGGTAAGTTATGGTTGGAGGGTTTTATTAAATCATAATAGTTATTTTCATATAAATTATTTAGGAGTTAGTTGGTCAGGTGCTGTTTAGGCCAGTTGTGAATTCCCAGGTTGATATGGCCAGGTATGGATTCTTGTCGGTTTCTTGGATATTTTTAATTATGTTGAGGAAGCAGTTATTGAGGTCATCAAGTGGTAATTTTTGAAAAATCACCTTGCATCTGGTCAACCAGATGGCAAAGTTTATGTAAGTGGCGAGCCTGATTTCAGTGAAAATGCCTCTATTTAAAACCCCTTGAAGTGATGTTAGGTCTGGACCATTATTATTAATGTGTTTCTGGAATTTTTGTCTTAGTGCTTGACAGACTGGACAAAGGCAAAGGATATGGTCCATATCTTCCGGACTGGATAGACAGAGACAACATATGGGATCTATGTGGAAGCCTCTTCTATTAAGAAATATAGCAGTGGAGAGGCTACCAAGGTTAATTTTGAAAAGGAAGTCTGTGTGTTTAGGTGCTAGTTTCAATCTACGGGCTAGTTTGCATAGTTTGTTTATGTCAATGGGGTGATAAGTGTGAGCCTTCTGGGTTTTGAGTTGGTTAGGTTGAAGGCTTCCCAATAGATTATTTTTGAATTGAACATGGTCGCAGAAGGTACTATGTGCGCAAAAATGTATGAGATCTGTGTTTGAAGCCAGATGGGAGTGAATCTCAGAGGGGGTGGTCTATCAGTGGGAAGAACTTGTTCTTTGGGAAGTGGACATTGGAAGGTCCTGCAATCAGAGTAAAGTTTATGGATTATGTTTGTAAGTTCTCTGAATTGCAAATCCTTTTTTTGAATGCAGTTCCAGTCTGTTCATATCTCTTGGCTTTTGAAGGGTGCACAGACTCATAAATGATCTGCGCCACCTCTACAGAGTCACAGACAGTGGGATTCTACTTTTTTAATGAAAGCTTCTGTTGGTTTAAAACCAGCAAGATAATATATGATCTTGGGAAGCATGAGGGAGTTTAGGCATGAAACCTTTCCAAATGTGGTTATATATATTCTTGAAAGGCATGTTATGGTGATGTCTATTTTGTTTAGTAGTCTTCGTTGCATTTCCATCCTCATTGCTGTAGGGAATAGGGACTTACTGAATCCCAAGAAAGGCCGAGGCCTAGCTTGTAATGAACTGTGGCTCTACGGGCTAGTTTGCATAGTTTGTTTATGTCAATGGGGTGATAAGTGTGAGCCTTCTGGGTTTTGAGTTGGTTAGGTTGAAGGCTTCCCAATAGATTATTTTTGAATTGAACATGGTCGCAGAAGGTACTATGTGCGTAAAAATGTATGAGATCTGTGTTTGAAGCCAGATGGGAGTGAACCTCAGAGGGGGTGGTCTATCAGTGGGAAGAACTTGTTCTTTGGGAAGTGGACATTGGAAGGTCCTGCAATCAGAGTAAAGTTTATGGATTATGTTTGTAAGTTCTCTGAATTGCAAATACTTTTTTTGAATGCAGTTCCAGTCTGTTCATATCTCTTGGCTTTTGAAGGGTGCACAGACTCATAAATGATCTGCGCCACCTCTACAGAGTCACAGACAGTGGGATTCTACTTTTTTAATGAAAGCTTCTGTTGGTTTAAAACCAGCAAGATAATATATGATCTTGGGAAGCATGAGGGAGTTTAGGCGTGAAACCTTTCCAAATGTGGTTATATATATTCTTGAAAGGCATGTTATGGTGATGTCTATTTTGTTTAGTAGTCTTCATTGTATTTCCATCCTCATTGCTGTAGGGAATAGGGACTTACTGAATCCCAAGAAAGGCCGAGGCCTAGCTTGTAATGAACTGTGGCATTACCTTTATCAGCTGGAAGTACAACAATTGTTTTTTCCAATTTTATATTATTTAATGCTTGTCTTTCTTTCTTTGAAATATTATTTTTAGGAAGCTTAGTTTTTTTTTAAATATTGCAAATCTCTGCTCTTGCCAAATCAGCTGAAGAAGAATCTATTTTATCAAGAGCTGATTCAACATTACAAACAATTTTCTCAAAAGGTATCCGGGAAGGTGTTAAAGCAAAATTAAAACCTTTTTCAAAAACCGAAACTTCATCTGTAGAGAGTTTTTTGTTTTGGATACGTGGAATATCACTATTTAAAATTTTTAACATGGATGAACCCGCAAAATATGACTTTTATATATATAGTGGCAACTTAGTTTATATTTAAGTTTGAAATTATTATATTTACAAAAAAAGTTTGTTGGCTTACTCTATTTTTTTCAATTATTTTAAAAATATCAATAGTTATTGACAATACATCCTAATGTAAGATAATTTGCTTAAATATTAATTTTTAAATTTTGTACAAATGATACAACAGAATGTTGGTTTATTGTATATCATAAAAAAGTAATGTTTTATTCTGAAAAAGATTTAATAAATTGCATTATAAGATTCATTTGTTGATATATTTATTTACAGTATATATTTAACAAATAATACATGAACATATATAAACAAAATAGTCAATTATTCTTTAGAATGTGGATGCTTGTATATATGTTTTTTTGTTTACACAATTAAATCATTATTAAATTATATGTATTTAATTATTGTTTTTATATATAAGTATTTGAATAGATATTTTAATATATATATATATTAAATAAATAAATAAATATGTAAAGTATATTAATATTTTATTTAAATTATAATTTTAAAAATATATTTAAATTTGTAGTTATTTTTTTATTATTCCTTAAAAACTGTTTTATTGAAAATTACAAAACCATTTTTATTTCACATGATCACCATTTCCTATGATTTCACAATTTGTTAAAACTGAGGCAAAACTCTTCATACAGTAGCATTGATTACTGTGGATTACACTGAATAGTATTACTGTAGAGAGAGTTTTGCCTCTGTTTTAACATTTTTATTTCATGAATGCTGATGTATTTCAACAAACTTTTTATTGAGTGAAATTTAATTCTTAATCACAAAGAACACTGCAACAAGATTAATTTGAGTTATACCATAAAAATAATTTCTAGGGTAGTGATCTAAATGTGTCATCATTAGGAAAAATGTATTTAAACTCCTGATTTTAGTATGAACATTCTCTTATTCTGCATCTTAGTAAGAAAACCATCCAAAGTTAATGTGGCATATATTTTATTAATATTTGAATTTTTATTACAGAAATGAATGGTTAAATAAAGAAAACTTTACTTATGATTTGTGAAAAATCTGCAGAACATCATGTAATAAAATTATCTCATTGAAGGGCCATAAAACATGCAGAATTATGAAACAATTTAAATGTTGCAATGCATAGTATTTAAAAATAAGCTAAGTTTCATCATATTAACTTCACTGCTGAAATAAGTAAAATACTGCAATATTTACTATGGAATACTAGAAAAATAGTCAATGCTGTTATTACTATAAAAATGAAAATATTAACATCACAAACATGAATTATGAAATACTTCATGTAAAACTTAAATCTTGTTAATGTGGATAAAACATTTGAACACTATAATGGAAATATAATTAAAGTTAAATACTATATTTATTTAAACTATGATGTATTATGGAAAAATTGAAGATTTTTAGTGAAATCTCTAAGAACTTTTAAAACATTATCAACATTATACAGTAGCCATATTATTTAAAATGTATCTTAATTTAATTTTTTTTTTAAAATTGCCTCAGTGAGTCTATTTGGACCTAATCAAAAGGGTACAATATATATATAGTACCATCCTTGACTTTGTTTAAAATAGATATTGTCATATTTTTTTTAAAAAAGTTATTGTCATGGATTATTTAAATTTTGAAGTTATTGTAAATACATTAAAATATGGTAATAATATTCATGATATTTTTTAAAGTAGTAATAGATAATTTATTATGTTGAATTTAATATCTTGCTATAAAATATACACAAATTTAAAAATATATACTTTGATACATTTTACATTAATATTTTGTTTATATGCATATTTTAATAACAATAGACATAAACAAATAAGTAATAAGTATGCTTTCATATGCATATATGATTATATATGTGAATGTATGTTTAGATTTTTGTATAAATTTAAAATCATATATGTTTTAAAATAATATTTTAAAAAAGATATCTGAAAATGTAATAATATTTATTGTTAAACAAACAAATGTAATTCTTTTTTACATAAATGTTTATTTATTTTTATTTTCTGATTTATAATTTTAGAAGAAAAGATTGTGAAATCATTGTATCATTATTTTTATTTAAATATATTTTTTTTTAAATTGAAAAAAAAAACCCATTTAATGCAGGAATGCAGTTGTGTTTGTATAAACTCTAGCCAATTGAAATAATAATACTTTTTAGTCAAAAGGAGTAAAATTGATCTGAACATTAGATACTGTACCTAAGTCAATGACCTAAATGTTATGTCAATAAACAAATTAGATGAAAATGCCTGTCATTTAACTTAAACTCTCTATTTTAATTGGTATAATACATTTGCAGTAAGAAAAATTTGAAGTAAAATATGTCTTAAAACAAACGCTTTATTTAAATCTTATAATGGAAAGTTAAATTTACTGCAAAAGGCAATTTGTCTTTTGTGAGGATAGCTATTGTAAAAGATGAAAAAATGGAATTATTTTAATGCATTCTAAAAATTATAAAAGTATGTATAAAAATTTTCTGTATGAATTAATATAAATATGCATCTACTGTGTATCAAGAAATAAATAATTTATCATGTAACATGGCTAAATGGATAATAATTTAGATTTCATAAAATATTGATCTGATCCATTTTAAAAAGACTAAAATAAATGTGTATTATTCTGTATTAACTATAATATAAACACTTCTATACTCTATTAAGAATTACATATTTTAATAGATTTCATATACTTCTAAAAGTAATTAAGCAATCTCATTTTATTAGACAGAAAAACATTAATATATCAGTTTTGGCATATCATCATCATCATCATTGACAACCATTATCAATTCACTGCAGTCTCTTCAAGTTCAATCCATCTTCTCTGATCTCTAGCTTCTTTTTTCCATATCACCATACATGTTCTTCTTTCATCTATCCATCTCAGATGTAGTCTCTTTTGGGTCTTTTACAATCTCTTGGAATTCAGTTTAAGATTTCAATTGTCCATATATTATCATCTATAAAACCATATACAGAAACATATGCTTTGTATATGACATATAGAAAATTATAAATAGAATAAATTTCATTTTTAAAATTGTAGATATCAAATTAATGAAAAGTCTGAAACTGAATTATTAGCTATAAAATACATAAAACAACTTTGTATTTGTAGTATATCATAGTCAATGCCCATAAAACTTCTAGAGCTGTAATTTAAGTTTTAGAACCTATTTATTTTTTCATTATTTGAGCCAACTGTAGATAAAAATCAAAATTTAAAATATAGAATCCAAGTGTTAAAATGGAACAGTTCAATATAAAATTGCACTAAAATTTTGGTCAAATTAATGCTATGATGTATTGTTATGTAATAATAAGAGCAGCATTGAGATTAAATCTCTAAACTTTGCATGATCACAATTTCTTATGCTTGCTCATAACTGTTATTAAAACAGGCAAAACTCTCCTTTACAGTAGTGCCACTCAATGTAAGCCAGAATAATCAATGGCTGTCAGATCCAAGGCTCATCACTGATGAAATCTACAAGATAAAAACTAGTCTGGGGATATTGGATGAGTAGACACTAGATAGGGATTTTATGCATAACCTTCTGGAACCCATTGATTACTCTGGCTTGCAATGAGTGGCACTACTGTATGGAGAGTTTTTCCCATTTTAATATCAGCAGTAAGATTGTGTTCTTTTTGCAAAAAATTTTAATTTGTAATTATTGCAGACTTTTTGATAGTCTCTGACAATACTCTATAATGAAAAAAAATTGCTTTTATTTATAAAGCTTTTGATAGATTATCATTTTCTTTTGTATATCCTAGTAGTGATTTTTGTAAATGTTCAATTCTTGATTTTAAGATTTTAATAAATTGAACATGATTTAATAAAAAGTATAAATTTACAAAAGAAAAACATATTAAAAAATCATATTAAATTTTTACAAATATAAAAAAAATAAACGGAATAAACTGTAATATATAATAAGAATGATTAGTTTTTTATTGGATATTTATAATCGTCATCATCAAACATTATTAATTCACTGCAGGATGAAGGTCTTTCCAAGTTCAATCCATATTCTCCATTCTATAGTCTCTCTTCTCCACACCATCCAGCACACTTTATTATTTCATCCATCCATTTCACATGTGGTCTTTTTCTAGGTCTTTTACAATCTCTTGAAATCAAGTTTAAGATTTTAACTGACCATCTATGATCATCTGTTATCAAAATCTTTGCTGAATTGACTTTATTTGTAAAACCTATATGAATTTTTGTTAAGAATGTTATGAAATTCTGTTCTAAAATCTAAAGTTGTATTTATAATTATTTAAATACCACAAAGTTTATTTACTATAGTATTTAGCAGACCCTTATTGATGTTACATACTTGATTATTACTATAAATGTTTTAAGTTGTATTTTAAAAAAATTAAATATATTTTGGGAGAAAAAAACCAAAATGAAATTATGAAAATATTTATTTCTTAATAATTACTATACAATTTTTTTTATCAAAAATCATCACACATATTTAAATATACCATAAAAAAAATCAATTATTTACTGATCACAAATAATGAAAGAATTAAGTGTACAACTAATCTTTCAATTCCTCTTTACCAATCAGCAATTCTGTAGGCAGGATTTGGATCCTTTATAATTTCTTTTGGCTGTAGACTCCTGCCCTCTTCATATTTGTTTTGAATTAATAAATTAATATAGTTTTTGCAATCAAAATATCAAAAACAGGATAATAGCACTGGAGAATGCAAAAAATTCAAAGGACCATCAATCTATAAATTTCCAAATAAAAATCTTTGTTTCTGTTAATGAATAAATTAGAAATATAATTTTACAAATGAATAACATTTTAAAAATAAATATTTCAACTTTGAAAATGCAGAAAAAAATAAATAAATTGCAACATGTAGTCACAACAATAGAACTTGGTCAAGCATTGGTGATCAAGAGGTCAGTGACAGCTGCTTTACAAGCAGTTGTCCCGGATTAGTGGGTTCACTTCCCGGCTGATGCTATGACACATGATAAAAACAAACAAACAAAAAAAACAATAGAACTTGTTTTATTTGACAATTTGCCACATTTCTGATAAAATTGTTAAACAAAATATTTGTTATTTGAACTCCTTTTTTAATATCCAAATAAATTATTGTTAAATCATCATACAAATAATGACACTCTGTTATAAAATTATAAATTGTACTTATAATTAATTCAATTGTTATTTAATTTTCTTCTTTTCTGAGCAAATGCAATATTTAGTAAAAATCTAAAAATGTATTATACCTAAAGACAAATATTTAAACTCAAGTTTAATATGCACAAGATATGTTGAAGATATATTTATATGTACTAAAGGCACACAGATTGTTGAAATACAATAGTAATTGGAGTGATCATTGATACTGTCATCAACCTTGGAGAAAAAAGACAATAATAGAGGAATACAATTTTTGGACTTATATGCAAAGACAGGGCCACATGTTAGACTACAGAATGATGATTAAACTTTTAAATATAAAAGGAGCAATTCACTCTAGATCAATAACCCCAATATCATATGAATATGTAGAATTGAAAGGGATTTTACATAGAAATCATACACTATGCAATTTTGAATAGGTTAAAAAGAACAACATTTAACAGTACACAAATGACTTTCAAAATATGGAATATAATCATAATAAATCATAAATACCATAAAGAGATTTACAAAAAATAAGAAATTTCTACTCCAACCAACAAGTGGAACATAAAAAATGGACAAGCCTCCCATATATTCCAAATATTGCACATAAATTAAAAAATATATGTAAAGATAAATTTAATATAAGCTTTCAAACCCTTCCATCCCATAAGCAATTAATCAACAATGATGTCTAAAATTAAGTGCAGCCAATCAGCCTGCAATGCTCTATATTATAGAGAGTTGATGGCCAACCTATCAATGAGAATTGCCCAACACAAATATTTATACAATCGAATCCCCAGAGATGAAGAACACCATTATTTACAGACTATGAGCAGAAAACTGGCCATAAATTTGAGCTAACAAAAGCAGAGATAGTGTACACACTCAGGGAGAATAAAAAATGGAAGATCAAAGCAGCATGTGCAATAGTTAGTAACCATTTCTCTATTAATGAAAATGAATCAAGTGTATCCATTTAAAAAAAAAGGGCTATTTGAATATTCAATTTTAAGATTTAAATCAAAATTGAATACATGAACAGTTAACTACAATACACATTGATTAAACACTGACATAAGGAACCATTTAAGCATACCATTATATGCCATGAATATGATATAGTATAGATGTATTGAAAGCATTCTAAAAATTAAAAAAAAACTGTCTTTTCTGTATTTTCATTTTACCACTTATAATTAATAAAAAACTTTATTACAGTGTTTGTTGAAGTAGAGCTCGTTGTATATATATATATATTTGGATCAATAAGACTTAGCTTTTTAAAAATAAATACTTTGAAATAACTTTAATCATAAAGATTTTTGTTTTTAAATAAATACTATACAATTATTTTGAAAAAACAATCATAAATGTTTAATAATATTTAAACAGCATTAAACTGTTGTACATGCGCTTTAAATAAATTATAAACAATATACAATTTTTCTCCTTAAGATGTTCTCAAATATTCTTGCATGTGCTCTTGAAATCTAAGAACAAGGAATCTACTTATCAGTGGCATTGTCTATTATTTTTAATAGATTCAATACTGACATATTTAGATTTTTTAAACTAATAAATCAATATATATATATATTTAGTTCCAGTTTTTGGCATCAGGTGAACACAAAATCAGCAAATTTATGAAAGTGGCTGTAGTACCATTGATACTCCATGAAAAACTGATAATCAAATGAAACAATTAAATAGCAAGTGGTTACATATTATAACACCCACCGATATATTTATAAAACCGCCATTGTTGGCTTTAACCCGAAGCTTCGAATAAAGATATTTGTGAGCATGGTTTGATCCCATCTTACGCGCCAATCTTACCCGTAGATAAGAATTATCTCCTCGAAAACATACATACGGGTTCTGGTATGTATATCTGATATGGTAGCGCACCGAACCAGCTCAATCTCAGGGTTTGGGGATGATAGTCTATCTAGAGAACAAAGCTACAAACAAACTAACAATGTCTTACATGTATATTAATATTTGCGATGCTCAAAATCCATTAATCTAACCCGGATCTTATCGGAGTTATTTTACTCAATCATACCCGTTACCAATAAATCCCATTTATGCCTGCATATAATATTACTATTCAAGCACTCAGCCCATTTATTATTATCCGCACACATATATATATCATTCATACACACATCAAAATAGTGCAAATATACATATATGAGAGCTGTGTATTTAATGTTGTCATATATTTAAATTTTAAAAGAGACTTAATATAGCACTTAACATTGAGGTAACACTAGTTTCTTTATTAAGATACATTCACTGAACACATTTTATGCCACGTCACTTTACCTTAGCTCACGCGATTAAAACAAGTCCGCATTGATGCCTTGCCAAGAAAACTAATCTGGTGGATATCATGGATGACAAACAGTTCCAATGGGTTTAGGTCAAGTAGCATATCTCAGAGGTGGAGTAGTTAATTCACTCTCTTCGCAAAGGTCCAAATCTTCAAAGATTTTTCGTCACCATTTCTTCGATGGAACAAAATTTCTTTATTTATTAAGACAGTTCGCAAGTCCGCTTCAGGTGAGTTTCACGACGAGTATCCACTGGGCCGATTAACGAAACCCACACAATAAAATTACCCCGACATTTTTGGAAAGAAAAAAATATTAAAACTTCTTAAGAAATATTTTTCACATCCTCCTAATTTAGGGTTCAAGCTGCGTCTCTCCTTTTTTTTTTTTATCTATCCACTCGAGCACAACAAAAAGTTCTTTTGTTTTCACCTTTAACTTTTCAAAAATCTCTCTGCGTATCCGTACGCCACTGACCAGTTCTTCCTTTGTTCTTCAAAAAAAAATACCCACCCGACCAGTTTTCAGACTTCCCGACGCCAGTTATTAACTAAACTGCCTACAGCAATTAACTCATTTCTATTTCGGTCCTCATATGTTCAAGAGGTTACTCAACAAAAGAAAACATGTGTCACCGACAATATTAATAAAACTCAAAAAAAAAAACTTACGGATAAAATTATCTACGAATAATTAATTACGCTTTATACAGCTCTACATATATAACTGATTGCAACCATCACCGATACTACCTATGTATATTGTACACTCGCACATACACTATATTTACATATCCCCACACACATAACTTTCACACTCCTTGTAACAGGGTTCGAATGACCATTTACATATATATATATTTTTTATTCGTTTATACATAGTCGCTCCACATTAACGCTAGCAATTAGTCATATATCCCATACGCGCGTATTCGAACCCGTTTGTTACATACCCCCCTGGTGCGATAGCCTTCAAATACCTTCTGTGTATTTGAACGGCTTCTTAAACGACTCTTCTATCCTTTACTTTCCCCAGGATCACCTTTCTGTTTCGGTGCCCACGGTCCCTTTTCTTGGACGAACTTTGGCTTATCCGGCGGACGTCGAGCTTCCGGTTTGTATGGCCATCTCGGTCTGTGACTATCATCACCACTCTTTCTAGGCATGGCATTCCCCCTGGTGTGTCCTTCTTCTATCCCACATTGAATATTTGGCATATCTCTAACTTGCTTCCATCGCTCCAACGGTGTGTTATGGTCGTATATACTCATATCCAGAGCGTTAAGCAGCTCTGCCATTTCTCCGATGGATGCCTTCCTCATTCCCAACATCATTCTTTCCACGTTCATAGGCATATTGTGCCTTACAATTCGAATGATGTGACTTTCAGACAGGTGACATGCGTCCAGTGTCCTTAGTCTCGCCACTTGGCGATGAAAAAATTGAGAAAAATTTTCTTCCTTTTCTTCCTCATATTTCTCTCGCATCACTTGGTACTGCATGAGTTCCTGGCGGTCTTCCGACCAGAAGGTCTCTCGTATCATCCTCTGATACTCCTCGAAGGTTGTGGGCTGTTGGGACAATGAGTCCCACCACTCTTGGGCATTCCCACTTAAATGGCTGCACGCTACCACCAATTTACCTTCCTCTGGCATGGGATTCATGCCAAAGTATCTCCGTAAGCTCTGTAGATGTTCCACAGGAGCTTCTCCCATTTGACCTTCAAACGGTCGTACCTTTAAAAAGTGGTTCACGTGGTTGTGTACCACCACATCCTTACATTTCCCCATATGCTCCGGTCTTTCCATCTCGCTAGACCTCGGTCCCTGTTTTATATCCCTCTCCCCTTCATCTAAACTTCCTTTTACTTCTTTATCGTCAGGTTTCTCCGCCCTTTCCTTGCTTTCTATCCCTAGTCTCCGTTCTATCTCCTGAAATTGGAGTTCAAGACCTTCTAATTTTTCTAAAATCCTCTCTGATATATTTATTTCCTTCTCTTCTGTCGCCTTCTGCTTTTCCCCATTCTGTTTATTTTTTGGCTTCATTTTTTTTATATATATCACTATTAAGGTTACGTGCCAGGTTCGTCACCCCGGCTTCCAGTGGTCCTTGCATGACCCACCTGATAGACCTTTGCCCCTTCTTCTTATCCTATTGAATGACATCGTTTATAATATCTCAATGTTAGATAAATTCTTAACCTCTATTTTCTAACCCATGACTTTATACATATATCACGACATACATCAACGCTATTTCCCCTTTGACCATTTGAGAACCTTTCCATCCGCACATTCACCACGCAAAATATGCCCATCTACTATCTTTCAATTATGTGTTCAAACTCTTTCCGATTTATCACCAAACTATCGCTTTTATTTTTCCCTCTTTTTTTTTATATCAAAAAAAAAAATCCACTCTCCTTTGTAAGCTCTTTTACGTTACGTTAGGATGCCCCTTAAATGCCCGTTCTCTAACATTCGCAGCCCCGTTAGTTGGGACGCCATTATAACACCCACTGATATATTTATAAAACCGCCATTGTTGGCTTTAACCCGAAGCTTCGAATAAAGATATTTGTGAGCATGGTTTGATCCCATCTCATGCGCCAATCTTACCCGTAGATAAGAATTATCTCCTCGAAAACGTACATACAGGTTCTGGTATGTATATCTGATATGGTAGCGCACCGAACCAGCTCAATCTCAGGGTTTGGGGATGATAGTCTATCTAGAGAACAAAGCTACAAACAAACTAACAATGTCTTACATGTATATTAATATTTGCGATAACCTATTGGCTCAAAATCCATTAATCTAACCCGGATCTTATCGGAGTTATTTTACTCAATCATACCCGTTACCAATAAATCCCATTTATGCCTGCATATAATATTACTATTCAAGCACTCAGCCCATTTATTATTATCTGCACACATATATATATCATTCATACACACATCAAAATAGTGCAAATATACATATATGAGAGCTGTGAATTTAATGCTGTCATATATTTAAATTTTAAAAGAGACTTAATATAGCACTTAACATTGAGGTAACACTAGTTTCTTTATTAAGATACATTCACTGAACACATTTTATGCCACGTCACTTTACCTTAGCTCACGCGATTAAAACAAGTCCGCATTGATGCCTTGCCAAGAAAACTAATCTGGTGGATATCACGGATGACAAACAGTTCCAATGGGTTTAGGTCGAGTAGCATATCTCAGAGGTGGAGTAGTTAATTCACTCTCTTCGCAAAGGTCCAAATCTTCAAAGATTTTTCGTCACCATTTCTTCGATGGAACAAAATTTCTTTATTTATTAAGACAGTTCGCAAGTCCGCTTCAGGTGAGTTTCACGACGAGTATCCACTGGGCCGATTAACGAAACCCACACAATAAAATTACCCCGACATTTTTGGAAAGAAAAAAATATTAAAACTTCTTAAGAAATATTTTTCACGTCCTCCTAATTTAGGGTTCAAGCCGCGTCTCTCTTTTTTTTTTTTTTATCTATCCACTCGAGCACAACAAAAAGTTCTTTTGTTTTCACCTTTAACTTTTCAAAAATCTCTCTGCGTATCCGTACGCCACTGACCAGTTCTTCCTTTGTTCTTCAAAAAAAAATACCCACCTGACCAGTTTTCAGACTTCCCGACGCCAGTTATTAACTAAACTGCCTACAGCAATTAACTCATTTCTATTTCGGTCCTCATATGTTCAAGAGGTTACTCAACAAAAGAAAACACGTGTCACCGACAATATTAATAAAACTCAAAAAAAAAAACTTACGGATAAAATTATCTACGAATAATTAATTATGCTTTATACAGCTCTACATATATAACTGATTGCAACCATCACCGATACTACCTACGTATATTGTACACTCGCACATACACTATATTTACATATCCCCACACACATAACTTTCACACTCCTTGTAACAGGGTTCGAATGACCATTTATATATATATATATATTTTTATTCGTTTATACATAGTCGCTCCACATTAACGCTAGCAATTAGTCATATATCCCATACGCGCGTATTCGAACCCGTTTGTTACAATATCTTTATTGGAGTATAACTAATTACAAGTATATTAGTAAAAATTAATGGTATTTGTAAGTTTTCAAGTAAACCAAGATGGCAACCCATATTTATCACAAATCTACAGTGTCGAGGACCCCCAAAAATATTTAAAAAATGCCCGCTAGGAAATATGATAATATTTACATAATATTTTTTATTATTGTTATTCAAAAAAAAATAAATCATTGTTGAGAAATTAATTAAAATATTCACAGTTTATTTTTTTTTTGATTAACTTATTAAACAGAAAAATTAAAAAAAAAATAAAAACAATATTTTTACTTTATTCACGTCAGTGTGCAGTCATATTGTGATCATTAATGCATACTTTTTGGGAGAGCAGGATCGCAACCCTTTGGAATAGTCCATGCACCATGTTATGTTACAGGAAAATCCCAAATTTTATCATTGACAATTTACTAAAAAAACTGCTGACAAAACATTTTGAATCGAACCAAAGTAGAATGTTAATTAAAAGCGACTTGTGACTTCCCACATTATAATAATATGTAAACAAATAAAATAAAGCTTCATAATGAAATTTTATAGGAATTATTACTTTTTAAAATTTAACAATCAATTTATTAATTTTGTTTCTGTTGTGATTGGCTAAATTTACAGGTTCAGTTCCAAACCAACAGATAAATGCTGACAAATTACTTAACAATTAATATGTATAATTTATTAGTTACAAACATATACACACATGTTAATTAATAAAACATATTAATATGGTTTATATAATTTAATGCTGAACTAGTCATGCTGAGTAATGAAACTCACTTCCAACTATATAAGTAGCCTGTCTCATGAGTTCAAGTGAGACTCTTCTGGCTGTGCAGGACAGCTTGTCTCAAGTCAGATCTAGTTCAGACTCTTCCAGCTGTGTAGGACAGCTTGCCTCAAATCGGCTGCAGGCATAACAGTTTTCAGTGCTAAGGTGGACCTACCTTACTGCATGGGCATTGTGATAATGACTAGAGGAAATAACTTTGCTGATGGCAGAGGGTTTTTTGGAGAGCACATCCAGTCATTCAGGTTGACAGAAGTGATTCCATTCTGCTTTGCCTCTAAAAAGGTTGAATATTTAATGGCAGATCCCCTACCTTACTGGAAACACTTGAATTATGTGTGCAAACCCCAACAAAGGATTTATCCTCATTGGATAGCGACTGGATGCTAGCCAATCAGGCAGGGAATCTGGAATAGTCTACTTCTAAAAGCAAGATCAGATACCACAGTTTCAATTTAATAACAAACACATCTTCAGGAGATTATAGGCCATTGAAATTGTGTATTTATCAAAAATACAGGCTGCCATCTTGGGTTACTTAAAAACTCACAAATACCAAATTTACATATTCAATCAATGTGTATTTACATTTCCCACTTTCAAATAAAGCAAATAAGATTTGCTTCATACAGAATACAGTTATGGTTATTTTTAATTATAATAAGTGATAAAGAAAGGACTTAGCACAGAAGATGAAAAGTTTTCAAAGTTTATATTATGAGCGTTGTATTATATTCTTTCAAAATGAACTTTCTAGAGAGTGATTCAGTACTGATCGCATATATACACAAATTGATTTATTGTTGAAATTGTTTTGAGTTGTGACATTCAGTTTGTAAAGTTTATAAAATAGTTTTAGATTTAGACAAGGCAAAAACTATTTATACACAGAAGCACAAATTACAATTTGAAATAAACGGTTCATTACTTTTATTCACCGATTTTTACAAGAGAGAGATGGAGAAAGAAGGAGAAAACGCGAAAAGTATTTTCTATCAATGAGAACAACATCGTTCAATAAAGTATTTAAAAATAATAGAACATTAAAAAAATAGTAAATAAAAAATATTTAGGATATCACATATAATTGCGGCCGCAATAAACTTTTTTTTAAAAAAATAGTTCACTTCAAAACACAATGAACTATTATTTCCATTCAATTGTTTAACAATTTTTTTTTTTTTACAAACGGTTTACTTCGGCTGTTGAACATTCCTAAAAATTGGTTTTAATCTTTATTTTAAATAGAAATACAAGGATATTTGTTATTGCGCTTAAATGTTTGTTTATTTAAAAAAAAATCCAATTACGAATAAAATTGAAAAATGAAGTTTAATAGAGTAGATTAAAAAAAATATAATTCTTTTTTCGTTTTTTCTTTTTTAAAAAATTATTACTTAGTAACCAATTATTAAGCTGAATTCTATGAAAAATAAAACAATTTAGCCTTACCATCTAAAAGGCAGAGTAGCTCGAAAATTTTGTCACGCCAGACAAATTTAGTCTAGCATTCTAGACATAATTACAAAAGATGTTTGTGTCTGACGCAAAGCTGTATTCATGCACATACATTTTATATATATCTTACTATTTCCAGTCCCAGCATGCAATACCACAAGCACATATTTATTACTACATCAGCAATAGCGATTGTTTTTTAATCATCATTGCTAAATACTACTATTATTATAATAATATGTCCATGCACTATTGGTAATGAAATTTGAATTACTTTAAGACATATATATGTATATTAATAATTTGTATTAATAATTCATTATATTAGAGATTATCTAATAATGTATAATATTTCTGTAGTATAATTTTTATTACGCTATTCTCAAGCTAGGTAGGGGTTAGTTTCTATCTACCTTTAAGATCTTGTCGAGGTCTATGATCCCAAGATGCACATTTCGTGCTGAACCAGCACTCATCCATTGGCTGTCTGGGTCAAATGATGAATGCTCGTTCATACAAAATGTGCATCTTGGGGATAATAGATCTTTTTCATATGTCTTTGGTCATACTTTTAGGATTACATCCTTTCCACAAGATCTTTAAAAAAGGATAAAAATCAGTCCCTACCTGGTGTGAGAATGGTGTAGTGAAAATCGCACTACAGAAATATTATATATGTATATATAGCATGTGTGCATAATGAATTATTAGGCTTGCTTTAGATTCTAAAATACTACATATGCATATTGAATATTAGAAGTTATTCCAAGTTTGTTTAATGTGCCAAAATTATTCAAGAAAATTTGGCTTTTAGATGTAAAAGCCAAAAGCCCATTTTTCAGAAAATTCAGCTTATCATTTTGTTTTATGCAGTTGCGGAGAAAGTTAATGATCTGAAATTGACTCTAATCTGTTAAATTTTTTGTGAGTCAGATTTAAATCAATTTAAATATTGTTCTATGGTGTACTTTTATATATGTATCCATTTAGAATTTTATCTTCCAGTCATCAAATTTGAAATTAAATCATTATATATTATTAATATACAATAAAAAAAATTGCTTTAAGTTTCTAAGATACAAAAATGCAGCTGCAATTTTTTTCAATTATTAAACATATTTTGTTTGAGTTTTTAATTCTTTCACAAATTAAAAAATTTAATTGTTCTTTCAATTTTTGATTTTGGTATTAATCTGTTACTCTGTATCAGAATATTTAATAAATTGGACTTGATTTGGCAGAAATATATGATTGCAAGGGGAAAAAAATAACAAAAAATCATATTTGAACTTTCCAAGTAATTGAGAGAAAAAAAAAGAGTTTGTAATGAGAACAAAAAAGTTTCCATCTTTGATTCAATGGCTGGTTAAAGTGAGTTTTAGAAAATAAACAAAGTCTTTTTTATTTGTATTTAAAATGTAAATGAATAAATATCAATCTCTGATAAATCTATCAAATTCTGCCTTAAAATATTAAAACTGCATCCTAATTCTTAGAATATTTCAAATTATTATAACACAATATTGACAATAATATAATAGCCATCCTTCAGGATGCCGTGGTTTTCTGTGAAAAGTTATTACCTTGTTTTTTTTAAAATTAAATATATAAGTATAAAAAGATAATGTATAATAATTTTTATAAAAACATTGTGTAAAAATAATTATGAATTTTAATAATCTAAGCAAATGTTAATGTTTTGAGTTATTCCAAAAATGTTCTCAAAATAACTTTATAAATAGTGTGAACATTGATTACAAAGGAATAAACCAATCTAATTAATGAAGTTAGGATTAAAACAGTTTTACTTTGCTGCTATTAGATTATATGACCTTTTTTGAGTTTTTTAAATTAAAAAAATACATTAAAATGTTTAAATTTATTAATTTTTTTTAAATTAAAGAGCAAAATATCTCAATAGAGAGTTATACTCACACTATTGAAAAAAATAATTAAAGTGATTTTCTGCTTTATTTAGTACACTAATTTTTTAGATTGAAATTGCTAATCACAAAGGTATTATAATTAAATGACAAGCCTTGAACATAATTGATAGTCAATTGCCATATTATTTCAAATTTGGAAAAAAAAAATTAAGTTTTTTATATCATTAACCCTTTCTTAGAAAGTCTCAAGATATCTCAGAATGACATTGATGGTTGAATTTGCCAGTCGTAATGTAAGTATGCATATATTGAATTTTCTGTAAATCATTCTAAGTAAATGGTAAAGATTTTATATTTTAGTCTTTATTTTTATTACTAGATAGTAAGAGTTATAAATTAAAGAAATCAAACTTCATAGTTCAAAGATCAAACTGCAAAAGTCATATTGTATAAAATGGAAGCTTTTATTCACTATTTTATTTGTGAAGTAGAAATGATTCTAAAATACTTTTTGTTTTAATTATTTAAAAGATATTCTTATTTAATAAATATAAAACATGTCTATGGTTTTTTTAACTTTGAAAAAAGAAAACAAGTTATGTTAAACTAATGACAATAAAAAATAAGTCATTTTTTTTATTTCTTTAAATAAATTTAGAGATCTTACTATTTTTTTTATTTTTTAGTTATATTTAAAAATAATTTTAATAAACTTTAGATAAAAACAGTTTATTTTCCCCCAAAATTATTCCAATTGAAAGCCACATATATGAAAATAGATTTATTGCAAAGTTAAATCCAGTTATGTTATTTACCATAGAAAGGTTAAGATGGCATTACTTATCAAACAAAATTAAATTATTAGGTGATATAAAATTTATCTTAATATATATCACAAAATTTGGTTACACTCTATGCTGAAATAATATTATTTCTAAAACAAAATCAGGGTTTTATATGCAATTATTGGGTTAATGTAATATGTGGTTTAATCTCAGTTCAAGAATTAGTATCTTCTTATATATAAAGGCATCAAATTATATTAAAATCTAAGACACAAATGAGTTATTAATGAGTTATATATATTTAATTCATTTTTATTATATATGTTAAATTAAGTATATTTATAGATTAATTATGATGTAAATGAAGAAATGAATGTAATTATTTTTATGCAATGACTAGAGAAATTTATGATCAATGAGTTGCTAAATAAATATTCTTTATTTTTGACAGCATTTAACCTAATCAGTTTTCTCTGGTTGACAACTATATTTTGTAATTTCTAAGTAAATCCAAGATAAAAAACTATTGTGGCCTACTAAATCATATTATCTAGCTTAAAGATTGTCAATAATAATTGAAATGTTACATAGAAACATCACTAATAATAAATTTCTCTAGTCATTGCATGGAAATAACTTCATTCATTACTTTATTTATATTGAGAAAAGGTATAGAAAGGATCAGTCAATAAAAGTTACTATTATGCTTTGAATTTTCAGACTATGAAAAGGTATTTGATTCTATAAGCATTTCTACACTGTCTAAACAGTGGATATATCAAGATATTCCCATATTCTGAAGTGTATTATCAAAATGCAACTGAAATGACCAGTTTATATAGAGATGGTATAGCTCTTTATACTAGAGTGAAAAAATAGAAGTTATTGTCAAAATGAGCACCATACAGCTACAAAAAGGATAGTAATATTCTTTTATCTGCAGTAATTCCATGACAGTTATTGTCGTTTAAAAAATACAATAGTTAAAAGTACTTTACAGTAATAACAACAAATTTCTATTTGATTAAAAACTATAAAAGTGTTGTACAAAAATCACTAGATGGGTTGACTATGCAGTCTTTTTAATAATAAACGTATCGTTCATGGAAAGCTCGGAAATGATGGTGCTGTAAGATATACATTTTTACTGCCAATAAACCTAATGATTAATAAAAGATTACAGAAACTAAGAAGATAAAATTTACCATAGAAGAAATGAACGCCTAGTCACCACAATCTAAGAATTTAATTTTAGCTGTACCACAAACAAGCCCAATATAAGACAAATGTATATAGTCTATGGTATGTAGGTATATACTTATGATTAATATTAATCTTACTGTGTTATTATATATATAATTTTCAGCCATTATTAATCTTCTACAGAATAAAACTTTCTTCGTGTTCAATACAGTTTTTCGTATTCATAGTGTCTTTTCCCCACATTACTCGAGTAAACTCTCCCCTCATGCGATGTCTGTTTAATGTTTTACAAATTCTTAGCATCCAATTTAGAAAGTTGATAACCTATATATTGTAATTGTGACAGCTAAGTATATGTTTCTTATTTCTATTGCAATGTTACTTTCAACAAAATAAACTTGAATCTAAACAAATTTTAGTAATTGTTAGTTGTATCTATATAGAAGTTCAGGGACAATGTAGAAAGGGTAAATATAAAATAAATAACAAAAATTAACAAAATCAATTTTCTTATTTAACATGTTTTATAATTTTTTTTAAAAAACTTTTTATTTATAACGTTTAATTTGACTTGAAAGATTAAAATTTGCTAGAATTGTTTTTAGATAATTTGATATTCATTTTTTTTTTTTTTTTGTGAAACTAGTTTGTATTGTATTCTGGAGTTGTCTTAAAAATGACACAAATAATTTACTTGATTTACTCAGTGATTTAATATATCTCTTTTGACATTATTCAAATCTTATTAAAGTCACTGAGTCATCTTATTATAACTATCTTATTATTATTGAGTTAATTTATATTTATAACTTTATCATTCTTATTGCATTGCCAAATCCATATAATATTAATATCATTTTAGTTCTTTATTACTTTTACAATGCTTTTTATAAGCCACTATTGACAGTTTCGATTGCTCCAACAATCTTCTTCAGAACTATAAAAAACACAATACAAATACATGAATACAAATATACATAAACATATATATATATAATGTAAATTTATATGTACAGGTATATTTGTATTCATATACTTGTATTGTGTTTGTTATAGTTCTGAAGAAGTTTGCCGGGGCAATGGAAACTAAAATGATATTAATATTAATTTATATTTCCGATTGTTTTCATTGGCATCTACCTGATCCTAAATCAAAACATTTTATTGTGGTATATACTATTTATGTCAATTCTTCCTTTTATCTGTTACTGTTCTTCTAATTTTTTAAGCAATCTTTATTTACATAAACATTTGTCTGTTTGGCAATGTCACTGCCTAGTTTAAGAATAATAAAGATTAACGCCAGAGTATTTCTTGATATATTTATAAATAAAAAGCATGATTAATTTTAATAAGCCAATTACTGATTGCAGAAAAAAACACTTAACAATTTAACTAATTCTAACATTGTTAAGATTAATTTGATTGGCAGTTGTAAATATAGAGAAAATGCAAAGCAAGCAGAGGACATTTAAATTGTTTATTAATTTTTGACTGAAAGTAAGATATCAAAACAATGCTTTATAAAATAAATATGTTTAACACGTACTAATTTATAAACAAAATACTCTTCAATATTACAAATTTAGTTTATAAAATATACAAATCATTAGTGTTCAAGGAAACCTTTTTCAGGATATTTAACATTAGTTTGAATAGAATTTGAAGGAAATTTAAATTATGTTTTAGCATAATTGCCATTTTAAATGTTTTTAAAAACAAAAATAATGAAATATTTTAAAAAGTGCTAAAACCAAAGAGAATTCAAAAATAATTGAAATAGTTCTCTGGTAAGTATACCTGTTGTTGTATATGCTTCTGCTGTTGCATACCTCTTGCAGGAACCCTTTTTCATCAATTTGTCATATTATGTCACAATGTGAAATTATAATATCATATAGCACATTTTTTTGTAAAGTGTGTTTCACATTTTGACAATTTTTTGTAATGGTGCAAAAGTTGGAATAATGTAAAATTCTATTTTCTTTTAGGGAAAATTGGCAGGAAAAAACTGTTGTAATGCTTGAAATAGATTATGAAAAAGCTGTTCTAGAGAAAACACAAGTTTATAAATGATTTAATGAAATTGTCAAATTCACTATGTACCAAAAAAGTGTAGCGAGTGAAGTCCAACATTTTCACCTTAAAATTAGTTCTCAAACGTAAAACATTTGTTTTAACTACAAGTTCTGAAATGTTGATGTGATGCAGTAAAATGTAAATATTTTGTTTTGTAGGAAAGAGAAGAGTGGAAGCTTCACTATGACAATTCCTCTGTGAGCAGTTTTGAGTGTGAAATTTTTTAAAATTAAATTCAACACGTCCCAGCTTATCTATCAGTCATATTCATTCGCTATATAATATGGTGACTTTTTTTTATTCTATAGGATGAAAAAATGCCTCAAAATGTTTTTGGCTGAGTTAGAAATGGTGAAAAAAAAAAAGACACTAGAAGTGGTAAAATAAAAGAGGCAGGCATTAAAAGGTTTTACTTTGTAAGTATTTCCAGATTACTTCAAAAAGTGAAAAACATGTTTAGACTAATATATTATATTAACTGGACAGTATTTTGAAGGAGATTAAATTTATAACACTTAAAGATAAATAAATTTTTTTATTATAAAATTCCAGTTATTTTCGTGTTCTCTCTTCTATATTAAAATTTTATTTAGAGAGAGAGAAAAGTACATTCCTCCAATATTACAGGAAAAAAATTTCTTCTACGTCAACTTATAAATTTTAATGCTCCAAAAATATAGTAATTATAAAAATAAAATATATTTTATATATATTAGTAAAAAAGTATATAAAAAAATTGTCTTTTAGATAAATAAAAACTTATTTTTCATTTTAATGAATAAATCATAAACAATTTCTACCACAATTTGCCAAGAGTAGATGAATTTAAAGTTATTCTTAATCCTTGATTATACTTGCCATCTAAGAACAAAATAAAAACCTAAGTTACAGATTCATTCAAAACAAATCAATAAATGACTTAAAATGATCCCTGTTAAGTGACATACAACATAGCATAACTACAATATAGGACCATTGAAACTAAATATGATAGTGAGTACTATTCTGATTATTAATTGGAGTAGATTGAAAAAAAAGTTATATCAATAGTAATTTTATTACTATCAAGCAAAGCAAGACATGGTCCTTAACTTATCATTTACATTATGAATGGAAATCTATTTAATTTTTCCTCCTCAAGAGTTGTATATTGTAAGCTTTAGTAATGAGGTTAAATTTTTAAACACTCTTAAGGGTGTGCATTTTATATAGTTTACATAACTATATATTTTTTAATTCTAAATATTTTTTATTTTAGTATTAATTATATACAATTATACAAACAATTTTGTTGGTGTTCATGATCTAAGAATGATTGAAATCTCAAATTCTTAGTTTGAATGCTATCTAAAGTAAAAAAAAAAAAGCCATTTAATGTGTGAATACAAATTCTATGACCTCCATTGAGGAAAGTCTACAATGAAAAATTAGTTTGAAAATTTTAAAGTATAATTGATTACTCAAGTTTATTATAGGTGACTCTGGAGTAGAAAAAAATAGAATAAAGTGATTATATTTTTACTTATTTTCAACATACATTAAATAATTGTTCTATTTTTACTTAAAATAAAATTCTATCTGTGATAAAAGAAAAAAATCCTTAACGTCCAGATTCTATAATATTGAATGAAAATTTCAACTGCTTTTAAAATGTCTTCTGTGTAATTGTAAAATTAGTCTTCTCACATTTACATCATTCTGCTTATTGTGTTATGCATTCAGTTTAGGATTGCTAATCGTGACTTGGTAGATTTGTTTCATTTCATATATGTCGATCTAAAGTTAGTTTACATTTTGCATGGTTAATATAAACAAATGCCATTTTTCTGGCAATGTTAATCATTTATTAATAAGTACACACCTTATAGCCATATTTTTCCAAGAATGATGCCTGCAGTAATGTAGGTGTCTGAAAATTTCAGATTTTCCACTCAATAGATAACTTTTAGATAAATGCTGGCTTTGGGTTGGTATTTTTAGATCTAGTGTCTGAAGCTATCCTAGTGCCTATCTGAGGTGTGCCAAAGCACGAAACCATGGTCATGGTCAGAGGTTGGGGGGGGGTTCTGACAGAGATATTTTAAATGCTTCCTCTGGCTAAGCATTTATCACAAAGCTTACAATGCTCATTGTTTATATCTTACAAGCTTAAGGGAATTGGGTCATGTGATCTATGACTCTTATTTTGACAATGTTTGATTTTGTCTTAACTTCTGATATGCATTACTTAGATAAAGTTTAAATACAATTTAAATTTTACTATTTTGGAGACAAATGCTTCTACAGTTCTCAGATTGGAAACACTTGTCCAACTTGATAATTATTCAAAATCTACATTAAGTTGCAATATAAATAGCAATATTATTAACTCTTCAGCTTTGCTACACTTTTAATTGTTCTCTGGTGAGATTTTTTCTAAGATTTAAATGAATGATTTTATAACAAATAATAAAAATCATGTACAACAGCTAATATAAATATACATTAATCATCTATATTTATAATGCTTGTTGTGTAAATATTTATTAATCATATATATATATCATTAAAAACTAGTCAACACTGAGACAATCCCAATATCAATAACAATCAACAATTTTAAACTGTTGCCAAGGCAACCTTTTTTTAACAATAAAGGTGGAACAACAGTTTGAAATTGTTGATTGTTATTGATATTGGGATTATCTAAGTGTTGACTGGTTTTTAATGATTATTTACAATCCCGTTTAGCCTTGAACATTATTACACTTATTATATTATTTTTATTATTTATTATAATTTATATGAAAGAACAATATATTGGATTACATTATTTCCATGTTTAATGTTATTTATTTTAGTATCAAACTATTATGCTATATCTTCTATATCAGAATATACTGTAACAGTCAGAATCGTCTATCTCGCTAAGACACTGCAGAATTCAAACCCCAGACACAAAACTGAACATTCTAGGAGGGGTTGCCTTCCAGATGTACTAAGTTCGAATCTAAAGTCCAAATTTCACAGTGCCATCTATGTGATAACGCATCTGATGCCACTGCTAGTATAACCTTTGACCGGTGCGGGTGGTCAGGGAGAAACAAAAAACTCTATACTAAAAGAAGCTTGGGTGGCTAATTAATGTCTATGGATTTACAAAAGAAATGCAGAAAATATATATATATAGACCCAGACAGTGATAGGAATCAATAAAATAAGAGATCAAATTTAGTTTAAATGATTTCACAAAATTTATTTATATATATATAACACCTCTGTCTGCTTATATGAGACAGGGATGCGTATTAAATAATTGTTGGCATTATATTCCAATAAATGACAAAAAAAAAAGTTTTAAAGCAAAGTGATATATTCTATTCATCGGGTTAATAGCATTACGATAATGTGCTTGATGAGATAGGAACATATGTGAGGTGCTTTGAGCAATTATACAAATTTAAGAAAATATTTGAAAATTAAGTGTTCTAAAATATTTATTGATTTCGAGAATAGCACGGACTAAAGCTTACTAAGCAACAAAGTGGGAATGTGATCAAAGCATTTATTTGATAATAATATTAATAGAGTTGCATTGGGAGGTCAGTATTGCTGATAATGAATTTATTAAAGTTGGAGGGTGTGACACGTTTAAGTCACAGATGCTTTGTAAAATAAATATAAAAATAAAACAATAATGGAATATTTGGAATGATTATGGAGGGCATCTTGCTGCTAACCCGTAGGAAAGTATTTTGATGAACAGCCGAAACTTAGCGACTGGGTGACGATTGCGTTTAATTCCCAGGTGTGTCATTTGGGGACACACTCTGCCTGGAAACTGCAATAGGCGAAATCCTTGGAAAATTAAAACAAAGCGGTCTCAACAACCAATTCATTTACCAGCAATACGAGACTAGTGTATATAAAACATACTGAATGGGTTTTACTTGGATTAAGAGAAATGCCCAATCAAATTCCTAGAAATTCATTTTAAAAGGGTCCGCACATTCTCGACGTCAATGATGAACTTTATAATTAAAGTAGAACACAGTAATTAAAATAGGAAAATGCATGCTTGCGGGTTTAAAAAGTAAGTATAGATTTATATACACAATCATGCATTAAGGGACACATTTAATCATTGACCTTGCACATACTCACATATTAGATTAAAATCAATAACATGTAGATTTTAAACTATGTGATTATATTATATATTAAAGAAAAGAATCACCCTCAAACGAGTGATTTGCAAGATAATAAAATTGGAAAATTATAAATTTAAAATATGCCTTAATAGTGGCGTCTTACTTTCAATAAAGGGAATAGTTCACTTGGTCAAAGACGATTCTGACACATTATCATAATAAAATAAAAGAAAGCTTTATAAATAGAAAATATTAACCCAAGGATAGAGCAAAACTGTTGATAATATTTGAACACTTTAAAGAAGTACATAATAAAGTTATGTGAAATATCAAAAAACAATTTAAAATAGCTATAGCATGTTAGTTAGGAATCACAAGAGCTCTTGGGTTAATTTAGGTTACCTCTGGAGACGCATTTGCAGGTAGATGTTCGGCAGGTTTTATAATTCAGCAGCAAAATCTAGAATGTTCATATTTTTGCAGCAGCAGCAGTTCCAGGGTTCCTTATGTGATAGCTTCTGATGGTCTGGAGCAGCGGCTGGCTATTCCAAGGAGACATAGCCATCTTGACACCTCTACTCTGTCATGTCAAAGTTAGCAAAATATTAGAATAGAACTCAGAATGATTTCTCTTAGAAACATTAGAAAAACTGGAGAACAAAAGAAAACCCTTCTTTTTATAGTAGACTTTAACAATAGAACTGCCCTGGAGCATTACAAAAATATATCGGACTTATCAGCTGTAATTACAAACTAGATTTAATTAAAAATTACTTTTATTAATTAAAGAAAACCTTAAGTGGACATCTGCTGTTTTTAGCTAAAACTTATATAATATTAACTAATTAAACTATTGTCCCTCATTTATTTTAAAGAAATATTTGGAATGACTTTTATTAAATTAAATGAAAATTATTTTACTTTTAACTTGCAATATTTGAATCTATCTACTAAACGAATATTTACTAAATGAATTTTATTTTAAATCAAAATATATTATGACAGTAATATATTTGTAAATAGATTCAAACAAAATAACTTTAACAATTTATAATTTTGATATGTTTTAAAAGGCATATCATAGGGTGCGCGCAATTACAACTTATATAACCTACTTTTTAAATAAATCGAAATTATGTGAACATATACATAATCTATAATATTTTATTTATTTGGGAATGAACTATACTTATATATAATACGAGAATTGTACTTGTGGTTTAAAATTAGGCGGGATTTTCGGTATATAAGTGTATTGCAGACACACTACGATAGATTGGGGTTCAAACAAAGGTATGAGGGTAGGAAATAGGTGAGAAAAGGTGAAACGAAGATCTGCAAAGCAGACCTTACTGTTTCAATACTAATAAATATATATTTGCAAAACTATTAAAACATCATATAGTCACCATTTTCTATGCATAGACAAGCTGTTTAAGCAGTATGCAATGCAATGCAATATGGCTTCCCCTTTATCGGAGTGAGAAATCTCTAAGCCACTATGCCCAGAGAATTCTGTTTGCCACTTTCCATTTCCATCCCCCACCCTGTTTTTTCATATTGTTCTCCTGCTCCATCCCATTTCCACAACCTTATCCTTGTCCATTTTATGGTCTTTATATCTAGATTCCCCATATTTTTTTTAAAACCAGCATAAAAAACAATAATCCACTTTCTGTATAATCACTTTATTTATATTTATTCTCCTACAACTTCATTATTTGTACTCTTTCTGCTTGTAAAAATTTAGATTCAATTAATAGATGCTTAATATTTTCCATGTCTTCCTCACATGACTTGCAGAGTAAATCACCCACATTCCTCCATTTATATGTATATTCCCTTGGTAGAAAACTCTCTATACCATAGTGCCCCCCAGTGCAAGCCTTAGTAATCAATGAATGCAAAAATATTTTTGTATTCATTGATTACTAAAGCTTACACTGGATTATACTACTGAATGGAGAGTTTTTTTTATTGTTTAAACAGCTTTTGTATGCATAGGAAATGACAATCATATGATGTTTTAATGGTTTTGTACCAATCCTGTCCATATAATAGTGGCAATTGTCACTTTTAAAAACTAAAAATACCAAAATGTTTGAATACTAAACCAGGTTTAGATCCATACCACTGTACAAACAAATGATATTTTATTAAAAGCATAGTTGTATTTTCATTTTGGACTCACAGACTTATACTTAACTAAATAGCTAAAAGGTTTCTTATGGAGGGTTACATTAGATGTTAAGGATGTAGATGCAGTGCTCTCAGATATAAAACTCCTCGTTGATGAAAGTTGTAAGCTAGAAATTAGTCTGGGGATATTGAATGCATAGGTATTAGATAGAGATTTTATGCACAAATATTCATGCATCCATTTTCAGATGGCACTACTGTATGGAGAGTTTATTATTGTAATATATGTTTGTAAATGAAAATAAATCTTCAAATTTATATTTAAAATTTGAAAATATTATAAAAATAAGTTTATAATGAGAACAAAAGATGCTTTCATCACTAAATAATTGGGAGAGCAAAGTGACTTTCTGAAACAAACAAATAAGTATGAAACTTCTGATAAATCTACAAAATTATGTTTTAACATATTAAAACATGTTTTCTAAGTTTAGGATATCTCAAATTATTCTAAAATGTAGATGCAATGATGTATTAGTGATCATTTTTATAAGATGGAGTAATCCAAATGCTATGGTTTTCTTTATGAATATTATGTTAGAAGTTATTACTTCCTGTTTTTAAAAATAAAACATAAACACAAAATATAAATGTACTAATATAAACTTTAGATTTTTGATAATTATTACACAATTATTATGCAAAAATATGAATTTTGATAAACATTTTCAAATAAATAACACTTTTATTCTAAAAATGTTCTCAAAATAGTCTCTCAAATAGTGTGGAAACCAATTATAAATAAATAAATAAATCAATCAAAAACAAAAAAGCAGTGCTAAAACCTCAACTTGTCAAGCGTTGGTAGTTGAGAGGTCAGTGCAGAAGCCTTGCAAGCAGTTGCTTGCAGACAGTTGTCACAGATTCACTTCCCAGATGATGCTTTGATATATAGAAAAAAAAATTCTTCAACTTGATGTTTTATCAAATTGCCTGGAAAATAATGACCTCATCAGATATATTTATAATTAACAAATAAAAAACTACATCAACATCAGTTAGAAGAATGATCTGCGGTCGCAGAATTACCACAATATTTCCAAACAAGCCATATTAATCAAAAATATTAGAAGTATTTACCTTCTCTTTTAACATTATATAAGTAATAAATATTTAATAGACCACATAGATGCAATTCAATTAATAAAAGCAATAGTTACATATTAGTCCAGCAGCAAGATTTCACATACGTATTAGTCTGGCAATATTTATTTTGAAAAAATGACGATTTATAACTATTTATTGGAAATAATACATATGTCTACTAAAATGCATTTATATTTTTTGTGAAAAATAATTTTCCGCCATGTAAACTTATAAAGATTTATTGTTTTGAAAAATGACGACCTATAAGTTTATTAGCGGAAATGAAGCAAATACACATTAATGTTTTTTTGTGAGAAATGATCTTTCAATATGTAAACTTAAGCATACAGTTCTGTTCATATACAAAATGTTTTTTGGCCTCTCTGCTGTGGACTGAATTTTCTTACCTCAAACCATATTCCATTGTAAATGTCTACTCTCTCTCAACAATCCTGAATGAGATCACCATTGTTCAACCATGAAATTAGCAGCACAACCAACAACTAGACTTATAACTTTCTCTTCATTACAATATTTTCTAATATTCACTTACAAACTTAATTCATTTCTTTTCAGAATATTGTAAATGTGTTTATTCTCTCTTTAAATACACATTTATTTATGCCAGTGACGTTTATTATCACTGTACCAACGCATAAGTAACATAAAAAAATCCATAATTGTTTTCTAAAGAATTTGCCTTCATTTGTTTTTATTTTGCAAAAAAAAAAAAAAAAAAAACACCCAACAAACTACTACATACAAAGCTAAAAAAAAGCTACTTTAAAATAAAGTTAATGTTTATTAATCTAGAAAAAAGAAATCATTTGTTTATTTGTTTTCAAAATAACTTGAACTTTAAGATAAGATCAGATTTAAAGCAAGAATTTTATTTTTCAGTAATTTAAAAAAAAAAAAAAAATTTAAAAAATAAATTTTATTTTTCAGTAATTTTTTTAAAAAAGTAAACAGTTAAAAAAATTATCATTGCCTTAAGCATTAAGTTGGAGTCAACTTTGTTGATTTTTCTCCATATACATTTATAAGTCAAAATGATGAAGGCCAACAAATTTTAAAAGTTTATTTTAAATTTTTTTCTTAATATTTTACTAAAAGTTATTCAAACATTTACTAATTTTTCAGAATTAAAAGTTATTAAAAAAACAAACAATAAAAATACAACTTTTTTTCATAAGTTTAAAAGTTTGTAAATTATATTTTTACAAATATATGATATAACTCATTCCTATTCTAAATTATACACATTATGACATAAATGATACATACAGCGAAGCATTACATTTAAGATAAACCTATAAGCTTTGTTTCCTAACATAAAAGTAAATCAGATGTTTCCAACTAATGCTACACTGGCGACTACAAATTAAACAATAGAAAATATAAATTTTATATATTATTGCAAAAATATATAACGAAAGTTTTTTAAAAAATATGGAATCTTGAGCAGAAGCGAAAAAAGTTGAATGGTTAAGTAAAAATATATATTTATCGTTAATGGAAAGAATTACACAAATATACATCATTGGTTTAATGAAATAGGGCAACTTCTAACTTAATAAAAAGAGATTAGTAATAAATTACTAATACAGAAGTAATGGTATTTGTTATTTGGGAACTTATGAGACAACTTGGCTTAACTGAAGAAAGGAGACCGAGTTTTTTAACAATAAAACTATATATGTAAAATAAATTAGTGTGGAAAAAAAGGTCTAAACTTATATGCTATGCAATGTTTACAATCTTATATATTAACATATAATGAAGAGTATGTTATAAATCTCTTCAAATGAGTTCACAGATATTTCCAATTTTGATCAATCACTCTAATGCTACAAATAAATTGTTCTCATATACTTAATTAGATTACTAAGATATATATATATGATCACTAGATGGAGCTTTACCAATAGCTCCTAACAAGATTTTGTTTACATAAATGCCGAGAGAGATAGAATTCAAAATATCTATCATTGTCACCCACCTCCAGACCAGCTGCTTTCGAGCTTATTGGCTCATGTCAGTGAAGGCTTGGGAGACTAGAAACTAGATCAAAATACCAACTTTAAAGTCAGCACTTATCAAACATGTTTCTATCAGCTTGAAAGCATGAAAGTTATCAGACAAGTAATGTCTTCAAATCCAGCTTAACAAACTAGATAGCTATATGGGTCTGAAATCAGTTCAGTTTCACCATATAGTAAAAGCCTCTGCAATATATATCATTGCAAAAAGTTTCAAAGGTACATTTATGATAATCAAAACAAGTTATAAATTTTGTAACTTGCTTTAAGCTTGCATTTTATGATCACTAGATAGAGCTTTACCAATAGCTCCTAACAAGCTTTCAAACTGATAGAAATGTTTTTGATACTTTAGAGTTGGTATTTAGATATAGTTTCTAGTCTCCCAAGCCTTCACTGACATGAGCCAATAAGCTCAAAACCAGCTGGTCTGGAGGTGGGTAACAACAATAGAGATTTTGAATTCTATCTCTCTTGGCATTTATGTAAACAAAAGCTTGTTAGGAGCTATTGGTAAAGCTCCATCTAGTGATCATGAAATGCAAGCTTAAAGCAAGTTATGAAATTTATAACTTGTTTTGATTATCAGAAATGTACCTTTGAAGGTTTTTGCAATGATATATATTGCAGAGGCTTTTACTATATGGTGAAAGTGAATTGATTTCAGACCCATATAGCTATCTAGTTTGTTAAGCTGGATTTGAAGACATTATGTGTCTGATAAATTTCTTGCTTTCAAACTGATAGGAACATGCATGATAAGTGCTTACTTTAGAATTGGTATTTAGATCTAGTTTCTAGTCTCCCAAGTCTTCACTGACGTGAGCCAATAAGCTCGAAACCAGCTGGTCTGGAGGTGGGTGACAATGATAGAGATTTTAAATTCTATCTCTCTCGGCATTTATGCAAACAAAAGCTTGTTAGGAGCTATTGGTAAAGCGCCATCTAGTGATCATAAAATGCAAGCTTAAAGCAAGTTATGAAATTTATAACTTGTTTTGATTATCATGTGTATATATGAGACTGTGTTTACATCTGGGATGTAATGAATTTTATTCTTGATAAAAAACTTGCTATATTTATTAATTCTTATATATAAATACTATATCATGTGGTTGTTCGAAGGTATTCATTTATTAATAACATTCTCACAGCATCTGTGCAATTAGCTTAACAGGCTGTCATTCTATCCTAATTATTTACATCATATAAACATGGAAATATTAAATATATATATAAATTGAACGTAATCGCTTCCATGAGTATTTATTAAATGGACATTTTTGTGACATGCATTTTGAAGAAACAATAGACTTCTTTTAAGATGATAGGTCAAACATAAAATTAACATGTAGTTAATTAAATTGATATTTTATACTTACCTTAATTGGTATTCAACCCATAAATTTTAAGTTCTTGAGTGTACAAGATTGACCTGCTTTTTAAAACCACTTATGCATGATAATAACAGTTTGTGATTACAAAAAACTATAATATAAAAAATATTCTAATACATTTGCAAAAACTAATAAAATAACACATTCCTTGTTGGTTATAAAGTAAAATGGTGGTTGCTATTGTGAGATGTTTATGCTCACATTGAAATATTATTTGTCATAAAAATAAATAATAGAAGGAATGACAAATAAATCCTTTAAAGAATTATGGGAATAAATGAAAACCTATATTATATATGCACTCTCAAATAAATATTAATTATGCTAATATTTAAAATTTGAAACACCAGGCACTCTTATACGTGGAGCCTAATTGAAATATAGGGGATTTGAACACAGACTTTCAAGCCCCTTCACTATCCACACTATCTCATACTACTGATACACATGACCACACACATGCAGAAAAATAAATAATCACCAATATAAGATTTCATGCTAAATCAGTACTCATCAGTTGGTCCAGACTACCATCTCCCATACATATATGCAATCAGAGCTCGAGCAAATCCTTACACTTTAATGGACAGGCTTCAACCCACGCCAAGCTCCAACTCTTTAACTATCCATACCATTGAAAATCTGATGATAGAATTCCCAAATTCCATGCTGATGCCAATATTGTTGTTATGCCCATGTTGACCTCAAGTAACTCTGACATCTCACAGATAGGGCAGTATCCATTTAATTACATAGAAGAGGGAGGGACAGAATACAGGCTTAATATGTAAGATTTGAAATACCAGGCACTCTTATACCTGGAGCCTAATTGTAAATATAGGGGATTTGATCACAGACTTAAGGATTTGCTATCTTAATATAAACTGAGCACTGATTGTATATATGTATGGGAGATGGTAGACTGGAGCAACTGATGAGTGCTGGTTCAAACTCGAAATACACATATTGGTTATTATTTATCTTTTCTGCATGTGTGTGGTCCTGTGTATCAGTGGTATGGGATAGGGTGGTTAGTGCAAAGACTTGAAAGTCTGTGTCCAAATCCCCTATATTTATGCCAATATTATTTATAAGAAGACATTCTCTGTCAATCAAATTTATTTCATGAGTGGATTTTAAAAATGCAGTAAACCTTAAAGTAGTCATCATCAAAACAATGAGTATAATCAAATGGTATCCATATAATTCTCAGAGAGACCTATATAAAATACACAAACACGGACTTAGAGCAACATGTAGATAAGTTATGCACAAGGATATTTTAAATAAAATTTATAAGTAAGTTTATAGATAATAGCAAAATTTATATATGTAAAATAAATTTATTGGATATATTAATTGACAATAGCTAATAATAAATTATAGATAGATTGTAGGAAGTATAAATATGTCAGTGGTCTCATTTAAGAGATAATACATCATTCAGCCCCTGCCAACATCATCAAATAAATATAAAATCATTATTAAATTATATGTATGTGTGAAAACATAAATCAATAAAGCAATATAACGACAGTACCAAAACTGATCCAACTTAAATATTTATGCAAATAAATAAATGCGCTAAGAAATTTATCAAAATATAAATATTAATTATTTAAATTGTCAATTAGGCCTGTAATAAGGGGTAAAATAATTTTAAATAATAAAAATAATTGAATTAATTTGACACGTATGTGCTTCCATGATTATAGATATAATAAATATTTTAGATTAAAACTTGTGACGACTTATGTATACATACAATAAATATTTAATTTTTTAAAATCATGACTCACAATATCGTTAGAGAATTTTAGTATAAGATTGTTATTTCACTAGTATCTTAATGTTAAATGATTTTACATCTTATATGCAAAATAATGAAAGTAATTTTAGAATATCTTAAGAAGATAATATATATATAACTCAGATTATATCTAAATGAAGTGAGTATCTGAAGCTTTCACTGAGTACATAAATAATTTTTCCAAAAGTATATATATATAAAATTAAATACTGCTGAATGTGTGTGTGTGTGTATAAAGAAATATTAGTTTATAAACATCAAAGTTCTAAGAAAAGATGCATTTATTCTATTCTTTAATATTTATAGTTCTCCCTTTGTTCATCATCATAATCATCATCAACCATTATCAATCCATTGCAGGATGAAGGTCTCTCCTAGTTCAATCCATCTTCTCTGATCTTTCGCCTCTTTTCTCCATATCACCCCTGCACACTTTCTTATTTCATCCATCCATTTTACATGTGGTATCTTTCTGGATCTTTTACAATCTGTTGGAATCCAGTTTAAGATTTCAATTGTTCATCTATTATCATCTCTTTTAGCAATATGTCCAGCCCACCTCCACTTCAATCTTTTAATTTTTTTAATGAGGTCAGTTAGACCTGTTTATTCTCTTACCCATATATTGCATTTTAGATCTCTTATTACTCCCAATACATATCTTTCCATATTTCTTTGAGTCATCTGAAGTCTCTGTATTGCTCATCTATTAAGTGCCAAAGTGTCAAATCCATAAGTAAAAACTGATAAAACACATTTATTAAAACCTTTCTTTTCAAACACATAGGCATATTTCCTTTTAGTATCAAGTTATTTCTATCAAAAGCACTCCAACCAAGTTTAATTCTATGATTAATTTCATTCATTATGTTTCATCTGTATTAATAATCTGACCAAGGTATTTGTAGCTGTTAACTTCTTTTAACTCATCATAATCAATCTTTATTTTCATATTTTGAGAAAATCCATTAAACATTTACACACACACACACACACACACACACACATATATATATATATATATAAAACCAAAACTGTCTAACACTATACTAGCAAAAAATAAAAATGCAAAACCATAAAACAATACAGTACTAGATTAAATTCAAAATTTTACCAAAATCCTTACACAACCATGGTTTCATCTACTACAAATAGACCTTCTCAAGTGAAAAGTCACTTGAGAAGGTCTATTTGTAGTAGATGAAACCATGGTTGTGTAAGGATTTTGGTAAAATTTTGAATTTAATCTAGTACTATATTGTTTTATGGTTTTGCATTTTTATATATATATATATAATTTTAGCAAGTTAATTTTTTTTATTAATATAATATTATTTTAAAAACTAGGATCCAAAAGCTAAACACCTTCATTAATTATCATTGGTTTATGGAAGATATCAGTGAAATGATGCAGTTATGTAATGTATTTACTAAGATTTAGTTGGAAAATCTATTGGCAGATTGAAACTTTATGTTTGGAGTATATATATGATGACTATGAATTTAAGTGACTAAGTATATTTTTGTGAGTCACTAATATGTAAAATTATATCTTAGATCCATTTAAGACATTGGACATTTGTTGGTGTCAGTCAGTGCTTGATCATGTTGATATTCCAAATAGTATGGAGCATGCCCATTAAAGTTTGAAAATTTACTATCTTAATATAAACTGGTCACTGATTATATATATTGTGAGATGATAATCTGGACCAACTGAGAGCACTGGTTTAGCACAAATATGTATATTGGAGATCATTTATCTTTTCCCGTGTTTGTGGTCATATGTTTTGGTTGTATAAGATTGAATGGATATCTGAAGGGAGCTTCTTGAAAGACTGTGTTTACATCCCCTCTAATTACTTCTAAAGTTCAATATGCATTATACTTGTACTCAAATATTAGAGTTTAATCATGTATAAACCATGGATTCTGTAACATTTAAATTTTATGAATGTATTGCATATTGTTACTTTATTTATGTTTGTGAAATCCAAAATATAATTTAAAAATAAAATCACCCAATAAATATATTTCTTATTTCTAATTTAGAAAATGATAGTTTGGCATAAGTTTATAAAGATTTATTTAGGTTAATAGCTTAATAAATTGTAATTTTTTTTAATTTTTAGCTTCAATGTCAGTTTTTACCAATGTTCAACAATTGATTTCAATATAAAATCTATATTCTATGTTATCATTCAATAAATTGACCTTGATTTGTTAGAAATTTAAGTTTACAAATAAAAAACTTTTTAAAAAATCACATATAAAAAAAATTGCATGTAGTAGAAACAAAGAACATTTCCACTATTCAACAATGAGCACAAAAACAGTATAAGTGTGCAATTCCAGAAAATCAATAAAATGGTTGATTGAAATTTATTTTTAAAATATAAATGAATAAATGTTAATCTCTGAGAAATCTATAAAATTCTGCTTTACATATTAGAATTGCTTTATAATTTTTTAAATATCTAAAAAAAACCCTTAACATAATGTCCATATTGGCAGATAATAATACTTCATGTTTTGTCAAAGATGTGATCATTTTAGTGCTATAGTTTTATATCAACATTATTGTTGAATTTATTAACTTTTATTTTTAAAAGTAAAACATATATTAATAAACTCAAAGTATATATAAGTATTCTATTGATTTTAAATAATTATTATGTAATTATATTGTGTAAAAATAATCATACATATTTAATAAGCTATGCAAAATTTATATTTTTTGTATTTCTAAAAATTTCCTTGAAGTAATATCATGAATGCCATGAAAACCAGATCAAAGAGTGGAGGCAAGGCTAAATATTTGAAAATAAACTTTGACCTTTATCAGTTTTTTAAAAATTAAGAAATCAATATTCACCAGATCACAGTTTTGACATTAAAAAACCTACAGACATATGAATACAAATAACCATAGAAGAGCAACCATTTCTGAAATAAATATCTGGGTTAGCTGTTGGATCTCACATGAAATGGATTAGCAAAGATTACTGTTTAAATAAATATTATTAAAAGACATGCCATTGATAAAGTTTGGATGAAGATGACACTAAGATAGATTGATAAAGTTTGATTGGAGATGACTAATTTATTTATTAATGAACACACATAATAACCTATGAAAATGTGATAATTTTAATTATCAGAAGACATTTTGCTAGCTGTGAGAAAAGACACTATCAATTATAAAAAAAAATTTTTTTAATATTTATATCATTATTTAAATATATGATGTTCTCATATGGGTACTCATTACTTAGCCAAGATTGGCCCCTTGATAGCATTTTGGCTAGCCAAGAACACCTACAAATGCCATTTACATGGACTAGATTTTCAGCTAAGAAAACAGTTCTGTTTATCTTAGCCATTGCAGGCTGTTTGATGGTGTTGCACAGATATTACAACCTGTTTTGTGTTTAATGATACTTTATGTGAATTTTCACAATTCACAATTGGCTACCATACCATCTGATGGTGTCTAGATTTCAAGTGGCCACAATTTTGGAAATCTCCATAGCAGAGTAATTTCACTTCTATTTAACTCATGCAGTCTGACTCACTAAGAATTGTCACACTGTCCCCACCCTTCCCTATACAACTTGGAATGTGTAAAACATTGGCAAAGGGTAGGGCTAAACAGGATTTGGCCGAGCTCATGCAAAAACTTATGCATTCATGAGAAAATATATGAGACAAATAAAATGGTCCACTGTGGTAAGGTATTCAATTCACACGTTTCTAAAACAAAAGATTGTGATTCTATAACATAAATCAGTACAAAAAAAAACAATAGTTGAAAAAGTCAAAAGTTTTGATCATATTTTTATTTTTGGGGGTGGGGGATGGGTGGGTGGGGGGTGAGTTGAGAAACATTTTGTCGTCACTGAGACAAAAGTTATTTTTGGTTTATTATTTAAAAAAAAAAAGTAATAGAAATTGGTTTTAAAAATAAAAGTTTTACTATATCAGCAGTAAAGATGTGTACAATTTTTATTATTGTAATTTGTTAGTAGGAAAAAGAAAAAAAGTTTAAAAATAAAAAATTAAAGACTAATAGAAAAAAATAAAATGATAAAAAAATTGAATTAATAGTAAAATTTGTTTATAAAAATTGCTAAATAGAAATCATGTAATATAAATAAAGCCAAAAAAAATTGTCGTATAGTCACCGTATTTTAAAAATCGGGGCCTGGTAATGTTGTATTGTATTATTTTTGACTGGCAACACTGCCATCAAGTGACCAAGCCCAGCTAAGTAACTAGTACTCATTTATGTATAATTTAAATTTTACTAGAATATCTAAATAAAAATCCTAGTAGGCCATATCTTAGCTAGAATGGTTGCTCCATAGAGAATAAGTCATCATTATCTAGTCTGAATATAAAAGACAGATTTGGCAAGGAAAAGAAGATCATCATTGCATTTTGAAGATTTCTGTTATTTTGCTTATCTAGTTTATAAATGAGAAATAAATATCACTACTGGCTTGATTTATTTATCCACTCTATAAAAACAAAGAGAATGAAAAATCTACTGATGCCTGCCAATTAAACAGTCAAACCATGACTAAAAAACTGATTTATTCAACTAGCAACCAATGGAAAAGTATTATAATAATTTAATGGATTCATTTATATATTTAGTTGATGAACTAAATTAAAATTAATAAAAAAAAGGAAAACTAATAAATAATCTCAAGTAACCGAAAAAAACATATATATATATATTTCTTAGCCGGCAAAGGATGAATAAACTGAAGTAAGATTTAAAAAAAATTTTTTTTTTCTGTATATACATCACATACGACTACTTTTGCTAACAATTAAGATTTATTTAACTATTTATTTTAAAGTTAATACTAATCTAACTTACTCTGAAAATAATATATGTTTATTTTTCCCAGAGTACGATGTATATTTATTTTATAATATATGATTTGATATGAATCAAATGCTAATGTCGTATCTTAGATTAGTATAATAACAACAGGGAAATGTAATTTACTGAATATCATTATCTATAAAGTTAATGCCCATGTCTTATCAGTGGTTATATTATCCATCTTGGAATAAATGATATTGTTTGAGAAGATGTGTAGATACATTACATGGTTGTGATTATGTGGAATAAAACTTGTCAAATGATACATATTTTGCCTTGTTTATTTTTTATTGATCATTCCACCAATGCTTCAGAAGTTTAAACTAAATAATGCAATATGGTAAATGAGTTTTCTGAGCCCCAAGTTATAGTTCAGTGCTGATAGGATGATTACTAAATGAATATAACTTCAAATTTAGGTCTCTAATAGCACCATTAGGAATATACATAGTAGTAATCATCCCATACTAATAAATATTTTAGTAATCTCATAAGCCATATCCGTATGATAAACAGGAAGTTTTACTGTTGCAGAGTCACCATTAGCAGTAATAGGATTTTAAATTGGTAATACTCTTCAGGATGCTTATCATAAATTATGATTGGGTCAATAAGTATAGCAAGTAACAATGTGATCATAAGTATATCATCCTAATATATATGGAACTCTAATGTGGGCCAATTGGGTAAAACAGAATAATTAAATGTTTATTGTACTTATATAAAATGTCGACTAGTAGGATGGATAACGTTTTTGGAGATCTGAAATAAGAAACTGCATATATAGTAAATTTCTTGGTTACTTATCTGTAAAGAAATCATTTTGTTTATTGATATTTATTAAATATTGTTTGAGTTCTATTAATTCCATTATATTTAATCCTGGAGAAATTTATGTGATACTTGATTTTATCAGTTATTATAAGTCAAGGATGATGGTCAGTGTTAATCATGGAGTTTATGGAGTGTTAACTTAAAGCTTGGAGTTATTATAAAAAAATCTTGACTTAGTTAAGAAGGCAAAGTATATCCTGGAACATTTCCTAGTGGTATTCATCAGGCAGTACTCAGATTGGTTTGGTGATTATGTAAGCTAGAATAAGTAATTGTTAGTGTTATTATGTTTGTTTGATTTTATCACTATTCATACAATTGTGTTTTAAAGTGTATTTATATCCCCACCACATCACATCCTCTCACCATTACATAATTATATAAAACAAGCATTTACATTATTTAAGAAATATAAACAAATTAAGAGTTTTCTTTGATCTTGCTTCTATTCTTTGCTTTTTGTACTATCTGAATATAATAATTATAATGCCATTTTTTAAAAGCACAAGCAAAAATACACTTGAAATGAGCACATATACATATATATTGAATAATTTTTTCCATAGATTTTTAATTTGATAAATAAAGGAAATTAAGAGATTATATCCATGTAAACAAAGATAACTTTAGGTTTTGATTTTTTCAGGAAACTATCCTCCTGAGGCTAAATAAGTTTTCCCATTAGTCTATAAAAAGCTCTTTTGTTGGAGTTTATAAACATAATTTCTTTATAAACAATAAGGATTGCCAATCCCTTAACAAGCTTTGTGATAAATGCTTAGCCAGAGCAAGCATTTAAAATATCTCTGTCAGAACCCCCCTCAACCTCTGACCACAGTTTTGTGCTATGGCACTCCTCAGAGAGGTGCTAGGATAGGTTCAGACCCTAGATCTATCCTAGCACCTCTCTGAGGAGTGCTTTGGCTAAGCATTTATCACAAAACTTGTTGAGGAATTGGCAATCCCCATTGTTTATACCTTACAAGCTTAAGAGAATTGGATCATAATTTCTTTACATTTGTTTCATAGCTTGTGATGTCAGCATTTTACTTTTAGTTATAGATTGGATTGTTTCTATTATTTAATTTTAATTGTTAAATGCTTTAGAGCAATTTAAATATTTCAAACATATTCATCTGCTAAGATAGTATGTAACAGTCAAATAAAAAATAGTCATAAATCACATGACCCCCATTCTTTTAAGCTTGTAAGATAAAAACAGGGAGCATTGCTAATTGCTCAATAAGCTTTGTAAGTTTAGCTAGAGAAAGCATTTATCACAAAGCTTGTTGAGCAATTAGCAATGCTCATTGAGCATATAATAATCTTATGGGTTATATTATCCTTTCTTCTTTTTAGATGATGTTGGACTAATAATTTTTAGATTCATTAATACTGAATTTAAATTACTTTTAATATGACATATGCCAATTATTTTTGGTAAACTTTTGCAAAAGTTTTATTTTAAAAAGTATTTTAAAATTTAAAATGTTTAAAGAATGCTCTAGGTCTTTTTTCTTAAACATACCCATGGACATTATTTTATTTCTTTTTTCTAAGTTTTTTCAGTTATATTTTTAAAGAAATTTAATTCAGAAAATGTGATAAAAGAAACAGAAAATAGGAATGTAGAAAATATGAATGGAATTTATAGGATTGAGTGTTTAGATCATAAAAGTGATAATAGAAATGTATCATATATAGGTACAACAAAGAATAAATAAAAGACAAGATTGAAACAACATTTGAATGACAGAATTTCAAATGTTAATATACATAATAAAGAATTTGGACATATAGATTTTAAGATAAGAATGTTAAAAAAAGTAAAATTATATAAAAAAAAATGATAAAAGAAAGTTTATATATAAAGAGAGAAAACCTGTCTTAAATAGAATGAATTATATAAAAGATAGATTAAAATAAAAACAAATTAAAAAATGGTATATATAAGGATATTGCTTTTAAAGTAATTGATTAAAAGTACAAAAAGAACAACAACAAAAAAGAAAATTATGAAAAAGGTTTGAGAGAAAGAAGAAGTAAGTAAATTTAGGTTATATAATGTAATATATATGTAAAAATATGTATTGATAGATAAAAGGAAAATGTTATTGTTATTTTATAAGGGTATATACATTTTTATATATTAATTTTATTTGAAATAATAATATGTATAAATATGTAATTTTATAGATACTTGAAAATGGCTACAGAAAAAAATGGTTAAAACGTTGGGTTCTAAAGATGTGAATATGGATATATGATTGATAAGAAGAAATACAGTTTTAAAAAGAAAAGAAGGCAAGTACATAAGGTGTTTGGATTCGATACAAAGAACATTATATTTTATAAGACATATATATATATTTTTGAAAGAAAAAAGGAGAATTTTTGTTGTGGTTGTTAAAAAGTTTCTTAACAGTAGTGATAATAAATTAAATATGCTTTTTTGATAAAAAAAACGTATTCTCTATTGTCTTTTTATATTTATTACAAATTTTGTTAAAGAAAGTTTTTATTACCAGAAATTGTTTTAGCAAAATACCTACAAAAATGTATTAAATTTCAAAATTTTATAACACTTTTATAGCCTGAAGGCTAAAACAAATTGTTTTGTTTTTGACAATTTGTTATTTCTGTTTATTTATAAAATTAATATTTTATGTTTTAGTCTAAAAATTAGAGAGGCAAATAGAAAATAAGACATTATTCGTTTCAATAGTACAATCAAGAATAAAATCTGAAAAAAAAAATATCTGATTAAATATTTTAATTTTGTTTAACACCTAAAGGATTAATCACTCAACTGGATTTTAGAATTGTAATATTTTAATAATAAGATATTTATATTACATATAATTTTATTTAGTGTTTTGATTTAAGGTATAAAGTTAGAAAAAGATCTGAAATCATTAAAATGTATTCACAGACTATCTATCACTTCTCACTAAATCACTGTTCAAAAAAATATTAACAAAAAATAAAAAGTTGAGAAATATGTATATTTCAATTTATAAATCTTATATATGTGCCCATCTGTATTAGCTCTTCATGAATAATCTCTTAGTTATTTCCTAATCATGTGACTCAGAGCAGTAAATATGATTGGTTGCTCTTTCTTATTTGATTATTGCATTGTATTTTCCCCAAACTGCATTATTTTATATTTTGTTCATTATTCTTTACTGATGACTTAATGCACACTTTTAAAACAAATTATTTTATAGGGATCTATAATTATATTAAACATTTGCTGTTTAATGGGTTTAAAATATTATGTGGAAAACTTAAGTGTATTTATGTATTAGACCTGCTATACCTTTTCATATCTGTGCCAATCTGTCCATAACTTTTTAATCTTGCAATATCATAAAATTTAAATGATAAATTTGTCAAGATGCACCATGTGCACAAGTTATTTTATAAATTTTTACAACAATTAAAAAATTATAGGCAGATTAAAAAGGCATAGCAGTTCTAATATGAAATTGAAAAAGATAACTTTTAACAATGCAAAATATAAATAGTCTTGCATTGGTGGTCGAGAGGTCAGTGCGACTGCCTTGCACTTGCAGACAGTTGCCTGGGTTGCAGGTTCACATCCTGGCCAATGCTATGACACTTAAAAAATATATATAAATACATTATAATTTTCAACAAAATGAGTTAGTTGTGACATTTTTATTATAACAGTTTGTACCATTACAACCATTCTCTATTCCCCTCCTCCTGTCACAAACACAGTCAACAATTCACAAATTTTATTTAAAATTCAAAAATAATAAGTATGTTAAGTGTGACATGAAATTACAAAACAGATACTAAAGCAAAATTACACATGACCAACCATGCCACAAAATTAAAAAAATTTTAATTTAAAATTAACAAAATGTTTCCAAAATTTTTTTAAAATTAAAAAAATGCTATGTGTATTTAAATCTGGCATGAAATTAAAAAATAAATTGACTTAAAATTAAAAAAATACTAAAGGTGCCATGAAATTACAAAAGAGACACCATAATATAAAATTATCATATAGTCAGAAAGTCCCAAATTCTACTTCAAATTAAAAGAATACATATATTAATAAAGTCTGGCATAAAATTAAAAAAAAAAGAATACTACATAAGCAAATAAATTGACTTCAAATTGCAAAAATATTACATGTATTATAGCTAGCATGAAATTGCAAAATGAATACTAAAGCTAAATTGGTAACAAAAAAAGTAATATTTACCTTTGGCTCAAATATTTTTAAAATGGAGACTTAAAGAACAGGTTTTTTTGTATGATACAATGCCTGCATGGGATGTTGACCAAGAGATGCTAACAATTAAATGTATTTTTTGTTAAAAAAAGTAAAAAATAAATTAGTACACTTTTATTAAAATGTGAAATAAATTAATATATTTTTTATTTTAACAGAATCAATATGGTGGACTGATTTTTTGAATCTTATCCATGATGCAAATGAATGCATCATCATCTTAATGCAGTCTTCACCACATAAATTTCACCAAATAGGAATCTAGGTGTTGGCATGCTATTTCTTGGTGTTGTTTATTATGTCATTTCATTGAATCACAAAGTCTTTTATTGTTTTAATTGTGAATCCTGGTTTCTGGATTCACAAAATTTTATTTGTTGTTCACACAAAAATTGTCATAGCTAGCAAATCAGAGTTTATCAGTACAATATGCTTTCCAGGAGTCCCAATAAATTATGGAGCCCTCTTCCACATTTTGTTTGATGGCTTCTATAAGAATTTCAGACATAATTAAACACTCATTGGTTTGTCTGCACAATGTCCAACTTGATTTTTTCACTTTGTAAAAAGACTCTCATTAATTTCAATGACTTTGTTAGGGCCTCAAATTTTACATTTTTTTCACTAATATCACAGTGGCAAAATTTCCCACATATAGTTATTCCAGTCTATCACTGTTTTGTCTGATAAATCAATCTCTGATTTTCTTCATTCTATGGATGTTAATTTGCAAGTCCAATTGTAAATGAATCACATCATCATCAAAAATGGAATTCTGGAACCCTCCAACCAAATTAGCTTTCAAAGGCCTATTTTATTAGTGCATCCTTGAACATTATAATCCCATTGCTTGTCCAAAGTGTGTATGTAAAGGGCCATGTGATAACCATTTGAGCACATTTTTTCAGCCAGCAGGATTTTTTCTCTTGAGAGTACAGGATTGACCTCAGCAGTAGGTAAATCCAGATTTTCATCATTTTGTACTCTAAAACAAAAAATAAAAAAGTATGTAGTATAAAGCAGAAAATAGAAAAATAAATCAAAATGAAAAGTATATGTATCACTTACATAAAATCAAAAATAATATACTAGGAAATTCTAAAAAGGCCAATTGAGAGCACTACAAAATGAAATTGCAGAAAGACAAAATACTTCAGACCACTTGTCCCATTATAATCTGGACAATAAATTTTGACACGTCTAATAAGCAGAAATTGATGATCAAAATTTTGAAAGTGTACATTTATCACTTAACTTTGTTAGAAGTTACTGAATACATGTTATTGAATGAGATCTGATGAGATTACAGAGTTTATTTGACAGAATCACAACTTTATATATTTATCATAGATATAAAAAGGTGTAGCAGGTCTAATACGTAAGTACCAACTAAAGTCAATCCAACTGGTTACAGGAAAATACTGCATATGAAAAAAGATTATTTATATTTATAACAACTATATGAAGAATGTGAAAATATATGATCTGATGAATAGCCATTTTTAACAGCAAAAATTCACCGCAGGAGGCCTATGATCAAGCAACCAAAAACTCTTGATTTTCATCACCATCAGTAATTGACATTGATTTTATCAACTTAATAAATATTACTTTAACATTTAATAAGAGTTCTAACGAAACTTAGGACCTGTGTGACTGCCCTATGAGCTTAATTCCAATTACACAATATTCTTGTATTATTTCTTTCCTAATTGCAATTAGGATATCTCTGCTAGCATGGAATGGTGTCTTCAAACCCAAGAGTTAATTTCAAATGTTTTTTAAGTTTTCCATATGTTTTTCATTTTTCTGCCATATCTATTAATATTATATTTAAATTCAAAACGAATTGGAATTTTTGTTAATTAAATAAGTTTTTAGAATTTATCTACTAATATAATTTCCCAAATTTTAGCCCAAAGATAATAAAGAAAAAAAATTAAATTTAATCAAAAAGATTGATCACTTGCTATGGAAACCAGTAAACATAGATGTTGTCAAAGTTCTCAACATGCAAAGTTATGTTTCCCATGACTATAAATAAGCATATAATCCACTGATAACATGAAGTTTTCTTCAAGGTCTGATGTATGATCTGATTTCAATTTCAATAATGAATGGATTTTTTAAAGTTATATTAATACTTAGGTTGTAATTAACAGATCTAAATTTTGTTTTTAAATCCAACACTAAATGTGAAAATAATTGCAAGATCGAATCCTACTCAGGTTATATCTGTCAGGCTATAATGTAAGCTTGAATTCAAATGTAAATTTAAACTTGTTTCTAAATTTTAATTTGGATTATAATCTATATGCAAAGTCTGTAAACAGGGTTTAAATTGTGATTTTTAAATTTTTTTTCAACTCCAGATATGTTTACTAGAATAATAGCTTGGATTTGGGTCCAAGCATATATTTGCATTTTTCCCCCCGAATTCTGGTGATGCATAAGACCTATCTTCCATGTTTCATTATGTTTATTATATTGGATTTTTTTCATTTTTTTTTTTTACTAATTGCAATGTTTATAACCAAGTTGATTGTATTTATAGATACGTAACTTTGTATCTTTAATGCAATATAATAATCAATCTAAATAAGATTGAAACAAATAACTAATTATATTTGCAATTATTTAATTATCAATTCAGCTTTTATCTTGAAATGGTCTCAATAAGAGATGAAAGCCGGATTGACAAATAATTATAAATATAATTAGTTGTTTCTTTCAATCTTATTTAGATTAATTATTATATTAATTACATATCTATAACAATACTGTGGACAAATAACTTTTATATTGGATATCTGACTATTGTATATAGTTAATGTAATACTCATCTAAATTGCTTTATATTTTCAATCAGATTCTCTGAGTATTGTAATGTTCATTTTCGGTTTGTTTTTATATTTGTAATTAATGGTATCATTGTCTTACTCAAACCAATACTCATCTTTAATGTATTTTGTATTTGATCTGTTTTTTCTGGATAAAATATTTTTTGGTTAGAATCATGTCAAATTCTTCGATTCTAATTATTAATTATTGCAAATCCTTATCTGACTAACAAAAAAAAAATTCAAAGTTAATAGAAGCTAACCATAGATCATTCCTTTTAACTTATAAATACTTTATAAAGGATTCCCTTCTTTATTGTTAAAAGAATGTAGCATTGACAACAGTTTGAAATTGTTGATTGTTATTGATATTAGGATTATTAAGTATTGCTTTTAATGATTTTTAAATTATATATATTCATCATCATCATCATCAACGATTATCAATCCACTGCAGGATGAAGGTCTCTCCAAGTTCAATCCATCTTCTCCAATCTTTAGCTTCTCTTCTCCACATCATCCCTGCACACTTTCTCATCTCATTCATCCATCTAACATGTGGTCTCTTTCTGGGTCTTTTACAATCTCTTGGAATCCAGTTTAAGACTTCAATTGTCAATCTATTATCATCTCTTCTAGCAATATTCCCAGCCCAACTCCACTTCAATCTTTTAATTTTTTCTATGAGGTCAGTAACACATGTTTGTTCTCTTAACCATACATTGTGTTTTCGATCGCTTCTTGTTACTCCCAGCATGCATCTCTCCATACTTCATTGAGTGGTCTGAAGTCTCTGTATTGCTTTTCTATTAAGTGTCCATATCTCAGATCCATAAGTAAGAACTAGCAAAACACATTTGTTAAAAACCTTCCTTTTCAAACAGATAGGCATATTTCCTTTTAGTATCAAGTTATTTCTACCAAAAGGACTCCAATCAAGTTTAATTCTATGATTAATTTCATCCATTATGTTTCCATCTGTATTAATAATCTGACCAAGGTATTTGTAACTATTAACTTCTTCTAATTCATCATAATCAATCTTTATTTTCATATTTTGAGGAAATCGATTAAACATTACTTTAGTCTTTTTAACATTTATCTTTAGTCCTACTTTCCTAGTTTCATCTGATAACTCCTGCAACATTTCCTGTAGCTCTGAAGCATTATTTGCAAAAACAACTACATCATCTACAAAATTTAAATGACTTAAATAATCTCCATTTACTTTCACTCATGTAGTTTCCCATTTTAATCCACAAAATATTTCTTGCAGCACTGCTGTAAAAAGTTTTGGAGATATGTTGTCACCTTGTCTTACACCCTTCTCAATGTTGACCTTCCCAGTATCATTATGTAATCTAATTGTTGCTGTTGCATTTTATAAATATTCTTTAAAATATGACAATATCCTGGATCTATACCTTGATGATCCAATGCTTCAATCACTGAAGAAATGTTTATAGAATCAAATGCCTTTTCATAATCTACAAATCCAAAACATAATGGCAACTCATATTCATTTGTCCTTTCTATAACTTCTCTCAATACCTGGATATGATCTACTGTACTAAAACCACTTTTAAATCCAGCTTGTTCTCTTGGTTGGTGGAAATCCAATGCTCTCTGTAGATGAGTTGTAATTATCTTGGTAAACATTTTGTATAAAACTGATAAAAGGCTGATAGGTCTGTAATTTCTAATATCTTCTTTATCACCTTTTTTAAATATTAATATTATTACTGCATTCTTCCAATCATCTGGTACATCTTTATCATTTAGACATTTGGTATATAACTTTGGTAAAAAAAATTCTATTTCTTTACCTGCTTCTTTTAATATATCAATTATAATTCCATCATTACCTGAAGCCTTTCCTTTCTTCATAAATTTAATTGCATGTCTCACTTTTTCATTTAAAATTCTGGGCAATTTGGAAGATGTAATAGATATAGGAGGTACTTGTTATTTATTAGTATATGATTCTTGATAAAAGACTTCTACCCATTTCATGATGTCATCTCTCTTTTTAGTAATAATTCCATCTTTTTTTCTTATTGCAGATATAAATTTCCTACCAATACCAAAATGTTGTTTTACATTCTTGAGTCTTTTATTTTCTTCTACAGTGTTCCTTGCTAGTTCACAGTTATACTTTCTTATCTCATTTTCAACTCTTTTCCGCACCATTTTACAAAATTCGAGATATTCAATACTTTTTAATGCATCCTTTTTTTATATCTTCATATTCCTTCTTTTCTTCATAAATTCTCTAGTCTCAGTAGAAGTTTTATTGGTCAATTACTGCTTTTTTCTACCAGGTATTTTTGTTGCAGTTTTTAAAAGTGTATTAGTTATTTTCATATTAATTTTATTCAAATCTGAATCATGTTCAAAATCTACTAATTCTTGAAACCAATTTGTAAGTTCTAATTTAAATTCATTAGAATGTTTCTGAAGATTAGGAATATCAACAGTAAATATAGTTATTCTTCATAATTTTTGTCTCTCTAGTTTTGCATTAACACGTATCTTACATCTTACTAATCGATGATCACTTCCTGGATTAAATTTATTAAGAACATTACAATCTTGAAATATGTGTTTTCTGTTAGTCAAAATATAATCCAATTCTGCTGTACCTTCATTTGGATGCTTCCATGTCCATTTCCTTTTAATATTTTTCTCAAAAAAAGAATTCATAATATAAAGTTTTTCCTTTTTTGCAAACTCCACAAGTCTATGTCCTCTCTCATTTCTATTACCATAACCAAAATTACTTACAGCACTTTCATCTTTAATTGTTTACCAATTCTAGGATTAAAGTCTCCCATAACAATTTTAAAATGTTGTTTATGCTGATCAAAGTTCTTTTGTACATCCATATAAAAATCTTCTACTATTTCATCACTCTGAGAACTTGTTGGGGCATAAACCTGAATTATCTGCATTTAGTATTCGCTATTAAGTTGTATAACTAATCTTGCCACTCTGTCCAATACACCATCAATCTCCACAATATTGTTCTTCCACTTTTTATTTATAATGAATCCTACTCCACTTGTATTTTCAATATTTGTGCCTTTATAATAGAGTACATGTCCACTTTTTAAATCAATTGTTTTTTCACCTTTTCTTCTAACTTCACAAAGTCCAATAATGCCCCATTTAATATAAGACCGTTCTTCTTCTAATCTTGCAATCTTCCTTCACTTGAAAGGGATCTGCAGTTGTAATTACCTAAATAAAAAGTTGTCATCAAATGGCAGCCTGGGTTGGCAATCAGGGGATTCTTAGCATCCTCCACTTTCAGCCACCAAGCGTTGCCTTGATTGGTGACTTTACAGCTTCCTGGGAATAAGGGTCATGAGATTTATTTTTGTCTGTCATAATTGTATATATGTATTGGAAAAATATTTATCATTTACAAAAACATTCATTCTGCCTTATGAGGCAACTGAGAAGAAAGACCATGGTGTTTCTTGATCTTAAACTCAGAGATAAACACCCAATAAACTCAACACGCTGGCTAATGTGTGTTGGTGAGCAGCCCAACCATGTTCATATACTACATGAATTATCACATAGTAATAACAGCTGCAACGACAAGAATGTATGGAATGGACATTAGGAATTTGCCCTGCTCGGTTCCTTTAAGGCCTCCAAGAGGAATCAAAGGGTCTCCTTTCAGTTAATAGCAAAACTCCTTTCTGCAGCTATTATATATGTTAAATAAAGGTAATTGGTCATTTTATATCAATGTTTTCAACAAAACATTGTTTATTAATAAATAACATTTCTTTCCCATAATGGATCCTTTTATCACTTTTCAAATAAATGGCATTTTATTTAGGCTCTTACTAAGTTGTTAAAACCAATATACTCCATACTAGTAACATTTTTTTTTAAAAAATTAGGCCTAGAAAACTTGTTTTTTTGAAAGAATTATTTTAAAAATCAGTTTACTTAACTGACTTTTCTGTATTTAAATGTTATCAGTATTTTTTAATTTATTTCTACCCAGTCTGTACCAAAATTCATTTAAAAGACTTTACAGTTACCTCTGTTTCTATTCTCAACTCTGTTATTAGAGATCGTTAAATTTCTAAATTTGCCACGCCTTATGATTTATGCGCCATCTATGAAAAGAATTTTATACTCCTATCACATGGTGCATCAGGAATGTAGCTATATATTTTCGTTTTTTCAAATTCCTAAAATTTATACAAAAAACTTTTAAAGTAACATTTATTCGAAAAGTGTTTGCAATGAAAATCTCATGAACCGATTTACTTATTTCGTAAAATTGTAAACCTAATCTGGAATGTTTTTTCAACGTAAAACATAAGCAGTAATATTTTATATTTCAGCCTGTTAAATAAATTTTAAGTTGATTTAATTGTGCTTACCTAGCAAAATTGACTCCATGTGTAAGTTAAATCTCGAAGTAAAGTTGACATGGCTGTTTGTAATTTCATGCCAGATATAGGCCTAGTATTTTAGATATAATATTTATCCATGTTGATATTATAAATATAGACATAGTAGTAATTTATTATAATGTTTTTGCAAATTTTGTTTTAGTAATCCCTTTTGCAATTTCATGATGTATTTAAAATAACATTTGGGAATTGCATAATATTGTGCCATACTTAATATTTTTTGACAAATCGATTTACTTCTGTTTAAAACCCTCTAATCATCACTCCATCCTTTTTGTCTTTTCTAAATATACATTACATATAATTCTATAATTAAATCACTTCAAACAATGAAAAGTCTCATTTTCCTCTTTTCTTTAAAAATCTATTTCTTGTATGTATATATCCACTTGTTTCAACGTTTCAACTATTTTTAATTCATAGTAATTTTCAAGGATCTATAAAAAAACATACTACATTATAACAATCTCCACATAATAAAACCAAAAAAATATAAAAAAAAACACAAAAAATTATATAAACCCCATAAAAATTAAAATAAATAAAATACATTAAAAATAAATTAAATTAAAACATAAAATATACACCACACTTACTTGTTTCCCTTCTCCTCAAAAAACTTCATTTTATTTTATCCAAAATCCAATTGTTACAATAAAACACTTATTTCCTTCTTTTTTCCTATACCCTTCAAAATTAGATTTATTTCCAAAAATAATTCTTTATGCATTACTTATCCAATTTATTCTATTCAAAACAGAACAAAGAACAAATTAGAGACAAGATTGAAACAGCATTTGAGAGATAAGAATTCTAATGTAAATATACATAGTAAGGAAGTTGGACATATAGATTTTAAGATTAAAATGTTGGAGGGGGTTAGATTATATAAAGAAAGAATAGTAAAAGAGAGTTTATATATAAAAAGATATAAACCTGTTTTGAATAGAATAAATTGGATAAGTAATGCATAAAGAATTATTTTTGGAAATAAATGTAATTTTAAAGTGTACAGGAAAGAAGAAGGAAATAAGTCTTGTATTGTAATAATTGGATTTTGGATAAAATAAAATGTAAAAAGGGAAAGTTTTTTGAGGAGAAGGGAGGCAAGTAAGTGTGGTGTATATTTTATGTTTTAATTTAATTTATTTTTAATGTATTTTATTTATTTTAATTTTTATGGGGTTTATATATTTTTTTGTGTTTCTTTTATATATATTTTTATATTTTTTTGGTCTTTTTGGTTTTATTATGTGGAGATTGTTATAATGTAATATGTTTTTTGTAGATCCTTGAAAATGACTATAAATTACAAATAGTTGAAATGTTGGAACAAGTGGATATATATACAAGAAATAAAGTTTTTTTAAAAAAAGAGGAAAATGAGACATTTCATTGTTTGAAGTGTTTTAATTATAGAATTATATGTTAATATTTTTTGGGTGAAATTTATATTTTTAGTATTGTTAAAAATGTACTTTTTCAAATTTAGTCTGGAGCAATTAGTGTTACGTATTAGACCTGCTATGCCTTTTCACATACGTATTAAGAATGCTGATAACTTTGCAAATCTTGTGCAAAAATATCATGTACACATGATTCATTTTGATGAATATATCATTGTAAGTTTGTACATGTTTCAGTGTACATCATAAGGTTAGAAAATTGTCAGCAGTTTGATACAAATGTGAAAAGGCATAGCACATTTAATACATTGCAAGTCTAAATACCTGAGTACCATTTCAAATAATAAACATAAATTATTGTCAAGTTCTAATCATGCTTAGGATCTCTCTGTTGATCTCATGTTTGAGTTCAAATTAAAAAAAACAGTTATTAAAATACTCAAAGTCTGATCATACTTGGAATCAATCTATTAGGCTAAAATATGAGTTGGAATTCAATGGTAACATTTGTTTGATGATTTCTGCATGCTTAAAATCTGTTTGCAACATCTATGAATTGACTTCGTATCCAAGAATCAACTTATTTTTCAATTTTTAATTAAAGTAGCATTTGTCTGTCAATGCTATGAGCTATATTTGATTACAAAAAAAGCATATGAATTTTTTTCAAGTTCTAATCATGTTTAATATCTGACTGGCAGACCTATGAGTGAAATCAAAAACAAAAATAAGCTTGAAAATTTTTTTAAGTTCAAATATTACTTAGAACCAGTCTATTCCGATTATTATTTGAGTTCAAATGCAGGTATCAGTTTAATAAAATATTTTATGTTTTAAAGATACTTAGGACCATCACCAAATAATGCTATGGTATCTAATCAAAAAGCAAACATGAATTATTGTTGATGTTTTGTTATGATTAGAAACTACCTATGAGATCTGTGCACTGTGTTCAAATTTAAAAGTTAGCTTAATTTTTTTGTTTATAATAATGTTTAGAATGTGTTTTCCAAGTTGTTAGTTGGATTTGGTTAAAAAAAATTGAAACACTTCTTCAAGTACTATTCATGCTCTGAATCTGTCTATAGTAGGCTTATAAGCTAACTTTAATTCCATGGATAAATATGGAAAAAAAATAGCTTTTTAGGATCTGTTTTGTCGGTTGTTGAAATAGTTTGATTCAAAGAATGAATTTTAAATTTTGATGATATTCAAATCACACTTATGGTTTGTCTGTCTGAGTTTAAATCCAAAGGAAAATTTGAAGCTATTTTCAAATTCTTATCATGTTTAGAATATGTTTGCCAAGCTCATCAGTTGGTTCAAATTCTAGATTAAATTTCAATATTTTTTCAAATTTTAAACAATATGTGATTATTTTCCAAGATTATAAATTTGGGTGCTTGTCTTATAGCTAAAGATGCTATTGGATGGCGCCGTTTTCATGCTAAAACTATAAAATATGAACATTCACGGGCCGTTGATTTTAATAATTTTTCTGTGTTTTTTGTAATGTGAAAATAAAAACAAAACAAAATCGTCTTTTTTAAATATTATTTTTTATTAACGTATACAATTTAAATGTTAATAATAAATGTAAAATAAAATCAACAAATTACAATTTGATTCGTGTTTTTTTTATATCGTATACTTTTTAAATTGTGTTACGGCTTTTTTTTTATCAATTTTCTATCGGATATTTTTTTACTTGTGTTACGGCTTTTTTTTTATCAATTTTCTATCGGATATTGTTTTACTTGTGTTACAACTTTTTTTGTTGTTGTTTAACTAAAAAATAATAATCGTAATAAAAGTAAAAGTTGTTACGGTTAGATTTAGAGTTACTTTTAGGGTTAGTTTTAGGGTTAGTTTAGGGTTAGGTTTAGAGTTAGTTTTAGGGTTAGGTTTAGGGTTAGTATTAGGGTTAGTTTTAGGGTTAGTGTTCTGTTTGTTTGTAATGCTAAAATAAAAAAATTCAAAATCGTAAGCGTACTCGGACAGAAGAAAGAAACAGACTTTTTTAAACAACAACAAACACATACAAATGTCTTCTTTACTTATTAAACATGTTTATAATATTTGATTTTTATTAAATTTACAAAAAAACCTGTATATTTGGACTTTTCTTACTGGATATTTTTTTCGTACCGCTCTTTTTTACTTCAAAAATATACAGACAGTAGAATCTTCTTGGGCTTGTGGAATGTTACTAACAGTACATTACTTGACATGTTACCTAATTGCAACTCAATAAAAACATAGATATTTAACATTTACCCAAATAAAAGTTCAATACAGTACATTGTAAAAAGTCTTATAATTATTGTTTTAAAAAATCTGAACATTTCAATAGTTTAAAATAAAAAAAAATCAAATGAAAACAACAATTCAAATACAAACTCTCTCATCAAGCCGTAATTATTTTATAAACTGTGCGAATTCGGAAAATGTAATTGCTGCTTAGCGACATACATGCTGTACTGCGACACAACATAGCGGCCTGCATTCTGTAGCACAACAAAAAAGTTGTATTATAGAAAATGCGGGTTCGAAGGTGTTGGCCGCGGAAACAGCATTTTTATGTGTTTTAGCACAAAAACCACGCCATAGAACGTCTTTAGCTATAAGATGAGTACCTAAATTTGATTTGATTTCATACTGTTTTTTGAAGTTTACTTAAGCATCAATCAAAAATAGACTCTTATTGATACACCTATGATATGAATTTCAGTCAAAGAACATTTCAAATTTGTATTTATGCTAATTAGAATCTTTCTGCTGAGTTTATGAATTAGGTTTAAATTGAAAAATTAATTTGACATTTTTTCCAACATCTAATTGTTCATGGCATTACCCATCTAAATTTATGACTGGGTTCAATTGCATGCATAAACTGAAAAATGTTTTGAATACAAATCATGCTTAAGCTTGGTCTTTCAAGCCTTATGCCCCAGGTTCAATCACAAAGGCAAAAAAAAAGAATTTGTAATTGTATATATTATTTGTATGTGAGATGGGTGACCTGCAGTTTAAATGAGGGGGAAACATGACTTTTTTCAAGGTCATATCATGCCAACTTATAGCTGCCTGGCCCACAAATTAACTTCTAATCCAATATTATCTTGAAGTTATTTTTGCATTGCTCAAAGAATTATTTTCAACTTTTGATCATGGATGTGTCTGTGCTGCCTATGTTTTTTGCATGAATACAAAGGTAAATTTGAATTGATTACCAAATTATAATAATGCATGACATCTATTAGCATACCTATTACTTGATATTAAATCCAACATTAAGCATGAAAATAATTTTATGCTCTATTTGTACTAAGGGATATCTGCCTGGCTAATAATGTGAATTTAAGACTAGTGATGTTTTTCACATTTTAATAAACTCAAAATTGGTTTACTAAGACAATAAGTTGGTTTGATCTCAAAAGTATACTTAAAATTATTTTCAATTTCAATTTATGTTCAGAATTTATCTGCCTCACATGTGATCTTATTTTTTGTTTATTATGTTTTTGTGTGTTTAGAAATGCCATATAAATATGCACATTAGTGATTGCACTGTATTTATAATTCATATATATCTAGTATTGTGTAATCAATGCAGGACTAATCTATATTTCCTTATTTGTTCAACGAATCACTCATAGATCTGGATTGTCCATAGTCAGCTGATTATTCACTTTATAATTAAGGAATATCTTTGTCTGACTCGACCCAATATTTGTCTGTAATGTGTTAAGTATTTAAACTGTTTACGTTTTTTGATTATAAATTGGAATATTTGTACTATGTTGATGATTGTATTTATTATTCATGAGTAAATAACTTTGTGCTTTATTTGTTTAATCTTTTTATTTTTTGTTTTAAAAACGAAAACGTCTATATAAAATGTTTGCATGTATTTAAATATCATGAATAATTAGGGTTCTGTAGGCAATCCAAAATGCGGTCTAAAACAAACTTGACACATAATTACTTTTGAGAACTTTATAAAAATAAGAGCAAGTAACATTCCTCTTAACAAACACTTGTCATTAAATCTAATGACATAGCCAACTGCTAGTCCAATTTAAATATGCAAATCTGTGGCAATCATTGACTAGTTTGATGTATGTTTATATGCATACAGATATGCTAATCTATTTGCTAGTGTTCATTATAAGGGTGCTTTGTCACAGATACGTTGTCAACAATGTAACAAATATTGTTTTGTACCAAAGATTTTTTACAATAATTGTTGATAATTGTATACATACTATGGGAGAATATATTTTATTATAATATTAGTAAGTGTAATGATCCACCATGCCTAAAAAAATTAATGTAGCATAGTTTTAGGATTTGATTAAATGTAAGTTTACGAAAAGAGTCTATAGTGATCTGAAATACAGAGATGCAATACTGTTTCTATAGATATGTGGCATTAAACCCATGAAGGAAGATTTATAACATTTTACTTCTTTTGGATTGTTTCACTTAACACTATACAAATAGCATACAAAATGTTTCTAAGTAGAATCATGCTTATAATCTCTGATATAAAAAAATCAAATTCTAATCATACATACAATCAGTCTCTCAGTCCTAAATGTGACTTTTAATTAATGAAATTTTTTTCAAATTCTAAGTGTGATTAGATTCTGTTTACAAAGGTTTTGAATTGGCATCTTCTGCTTCTCAAGTTCTTATTGGTGAAGATTCAATCTCCAAGGATTATGATCTTAGCTAGATCATTGCTACATTTTCAACCAGCTTAGGTGTCCATATTGCAACTGTAACCTTGCTATGCAAAAGACGGCTTCAAGTTCTAATGAAGCTTAGGATATGCTTGGCAGTTTTATGACATGAATTTTAATCCAAAATACAAACGAATATTTTTGAAATTGTAATTAAATTTATGATATTTTTGCCATGCTTATCAACTGAGTTCAAGTCAAAAAGTAAATTTGACATATTTTCCCTACTTCTAATTATAAGTAGCATTTGTCTTCCATGTCTATGACTGGATTCAAATGCAAAAACAAATGAATAAATTATTTTGAGTTATAAATAAAACATTTTAGAATTTTTCTATCTAGCCAATCATCTGAGTTCAAGGCCAAAAAATAATCAAGTTCTAATTATAAAAATGGTAATAAAGTCAGATATTCTACGGTGATATCGCCACACAAACTTAAATATATATTATTATTTTAATTATTTATTTCTTAAGCGCTTTTCGAAGGAGCTATGCCTTCATTTTCAAAGCTATAGATAGAAAGCGATGTTCAATGGTAATTTGAAATTTAATCCAAGGGTTAACATGATTTTCCCCCATATCTATGATTTGGTTACTCCCAGCCACTAGTCTAAGTATTGAATCGCTTGAATAGATATTTCTTCTGAGATTAAATTCAATGGTAAAGTTTTAAAAAAATGTAAGTTCTACTCATACACAAGTTCTGTCTGACAGGTTAATTACATAAATTTTTGAATCAAAAGATAAATCTTAAATTTTGATCAAGTTAATATCTGATGTTGCAAAGATATATGTTTGAATTTAAAAGAAAACATGGAAAATTTCAGTATTTAATCGTACTGAAAATATGTTTATTCTGTTTTATGAAATGACTTCAAATTCTCGTATAAAATTCTACTTTTTTTTTCCAGTTCTAATCAGTTTTGGATTTTTTGCCATGGTCATGAAATGGGTTTGTTTTTAAGAACATATTAAATTTTTTTTTATATTTTATTCATGCTTAAGTTTTGTCTGTCATAGCTATGAATTTTGTATACAAAAGATAATTTGAATTTTTTTTTTGAGTTCTAATTGAAGCTTAGGATCTATTTGCCTGACCTATGAACTGAATTCCAATTAAACAATATTCTTGAATTATTTCTTTCCTAATTACCATTAGGATATCTCTGCTAGCATGGTATGGTGTTTTCAAATCCAAGAGTTAATTTGAAATGTTTTTCAAGTTTTAGATATGTTTTTCGTTTTTCTGCCAGATCTATTAATAGTATATTCAAATTCAAAACGAAATTGGAATTTTTTTTAAGTAAAAAAAGTTTTTAGAATTTATCTACTAATATAATTTCCCGAAGTCTAGCACAAAGATAATAAAGTAAAAAAATTACCTTTAATCAAAAAGATTGACAATTTGCCGTGAAATCAAAGGTAAACATTAGAGAAAGTTAAATACAGTATCTGAATTTGCCACGCCTTGTGATTTACGCGATATCTAGCAAAAAAATTGTAAGCATCTATCACGTGGTTCAAATGAATTTTCGCTGCATAATATTTGTTTTTTCAAACTACTAAAATTAATAAAAAAAAATTTATGTACAATTATTTTCAGACAACGATTGGGAATGAAAATGTCACAAAGAACTTTATTGCTTTCGTAAAATTCTAAAATTACCTTAAAATCCTTTTTCAACGCTAAATATAAGCTGTAAAGTTTTCTATTTCTGTCTGTTAAATAAATATTATTGTAGTTATAGACTATAATTGACTTTAGGTATCAGTTAAAATTCTATATTTTGCATCATATGCGATAGAGGTAGATAGTGGTCCACAATAATACTTCTACAATAATATTCATTTTATTTCTCTTTTATTTATTAAGTAAATAATTATCTCATGAGACAGATTATTTCATCAATTAAAACATTGAATATACTCCAAAAAATATATCCAATGGTATAACCTCACTAAAATATCAATGATAAAAAAAGATGCTGAAAAAATCACAGCCTCACTTGAAAAGTCATACCTGCCAATATTACGTGGAGGTATAATTACAAAAATTATCTACTACACACCTATAATCAAATTTGCAAAAACATTCATATCTAAAATCTCATCAATCTGTAACAAACTAATATGGAAGAGAAAGACAGTGGCGATCTCTTTAAAAAATCTGAGCAGACCACCACATAGCAATGGACTTGGACTCCATATAATCAATGTTTTTTTACATACAGAAATCAGTAAATCTAATAACAGCAACCATAAAAAGATTTCCAGACCTGGAGTGTGTGATCAATATAATACCCACAGACAGACCATCCCCTTCATATGGATATCTATCCACACTGATTGAAGAACTCAAGCCAATATACAACAAAATATCACTCAATAATGACAACAAGTATACACACTGGGATATTTATAACATACTATACCCAAAATCAGACACCTAATATATCCATCAATTCTTGGGATAGACAACAGGCAACTACTGCAACAATTCAGAAAGTGCTCACTAGAACCAAAATTATTTGATTTTCTACTTAAGCTAAATCTTAATGCTCTACCCACAACACCTTTCCTTAGATTTTGTAGATTCTATATAAATATAGACCCCATGCATGGGCTAATATGTCACACAATGTTTACGACATACAGAAAGACTAACATTTCAATTGATGAAATAATAAATACATTTAAAAAAGGCAACATCCCTGCTATTCATGCAGCAACATACAGCTTTTATGCCTACTGGTGTACTAGATGCACTATTGCACTTGCTAATAATCCTCAATGCCACCCAGCAACATATTCAATAAAACTAGAACTGTTCAGAAAAAGAGACAGCATCCTAGCTCAACCAGATGTTTGCAGCCACATGGACACACTTGAAACCAAGATCCAGTCTATGAAATATAAGTCTTATATAATAGATGATGACATTTTTAACATCAGCATTTTTTCAAGTTTAAAGGGATGCAAGCATAAACTGAATTAAATAGAAGACCAAATTTAAAAACAAGCAAAAAAGTGTGCAGAAATGATAAAGACATATACTGAAAGTTGTTGTAATTTGTTTTGCATTTGTAACAAATCAATATATTACTAGATGTGACTCTGTAACTTTTTAGAACCAATAAAGTTTTGCTTTGAAACATAAAATATCAACAATATAAATAAATTGTACTGAATATTAAAATATCCCATATTAAATAGAATTACAATATAATACTCATCCCTTTATTGGAATTATTTTTGGTACTGGGGGAATTACTGTCCTGCCACTGCTAGAGACATCATTTCTGCAAAAATTGCAGAAATATTCAGAGTAGGGGGCCAAAAGCAGACGATGCAAGTTCCAGACGCTAGATGGCGCTGTTCGCCATGCGTATGCACAGGAACAGTATGCCAAGTGGCCAAAAGCAGACAACGCAAGTTCCAGCCCCTAGATGGCGCTGTTGCAGGACAGTAATTCCCCCAGTACCTTATTTTTATACCATTCATTTACTAACATTTCTTAAATAAATAAACATCTCAGGTAAATATTGTTTCTTAATGAGATAAGTTAATCTACATAACGAAATGGAGAGAGGGATTTTACTCACATCCAGCTACAGTTAAAATAATTAAGAAAACAAATATAATAATCACTTTCTCACCTTTCAACTAATTAACTAACTTTTCTTATAAACTAGCTATTAAACAATTATAACACTATTAAATACAATTATTAATTTCAAAATAATTTATTAACAAAATGGATTATGATTCAGTTATTCCTATAGGACATGTTCATTTCAACTCTTCACTATAATCATTGAGAACAGCTTATAAAATTTAAATTAATTAATACTTTTTAATATAATATCAAATGTCTTAAATAATCAGCATATTTTTCTCATCTATTATCTTATCTCAAATTATGTGCAATAATTCCAAATATATTCCTTCATTATAATATATGTGTGGCAAAGATGATCCACAATGACTTGGGAACAAGAAATGAGACTACCCACACTTTATTAATTTTAGACAAACATTGACATTTATTATAGAAAGATTATACAAATTTAATAATAATTTACAAATATCTCAGCTCTAATGAACAATATATAACACACTATAACAAAACATTAGAAAATAAAAGGAACTAGGTATTTATTATGAATTAAATTCATTCATACTTCAATCTGAAGTAATTTACAAATAATATCTAGTATATTACAATAGTTTATTCCATTATCATTAATACATTTTTTACTATTTTACATTAAAATATATATATGCAAATTGTATCTTCGCCAAATACAAATAGTTCACAAATATATTAATTTACTTTCAACCTCCTTTACCTTCATACAATATTATGACTTAACTACAATTTTATAACATATATCTATTTCTTATATTTTATCATTTTATTATAAATAAATGCTAGATTACTTTAGTCATTCTTAAAGATGTGGCATATCACTTACATACAATAATAAAAATAAATGTCACATATTTTTTCAGTATTATATCAATTATACCTTACATTTTGTATTTTGATTTCATATATCAAATAAAAATCCACAAAATATCTCTTCTTACATTCCTTAATATTCTATTTGTTTTGGGTTATCATTCTTGCAATAAATTAACCTATCTTCTCAGCATTTGAAAATTTAGTTATTCCATTATTTATTTCTTGTAACTTTTCATAAAAAAAATATGAGATGGATATCTTATAAAATTATACGAATGATGTCATAGCTTGGGGAAAAGGGATTTACTCCCTTTGTTTATAAAATAGATATATAATGCCCATTATGTAATAAATATTGTAATAAAAATAATGAATATAACATTGACCATAAATTATGAAAACTCTTACAATCCACGGAAGTATTCTCAGTCAATTTATTAACTTTTTAAAACTGTCATTTAATTTCAAATGTAGCAGAAGTAAACATCAAATCTTAACCCAAGATTTCTGAATTTTAATTTTAGGAGATTGTCAATTAATTGTAGACATTTTATTTTCAGTTATGAAAATTGCCTCCTTACTTTTTCTTTTATTATGGTTTCTCTCTTCATGAAGAATCTTAACATTTTCAAGATCAATGTCAAATGTAGATCAACATAGGTTTTTCGTGATCAAAGAAAACAGAAGCTGTTACTCAATCATAATTTTTCTTATTTTTTATATGCTTTTAAAATAATTGATACTCTTTTAATCTTTTCTCCATACTACATCTCAATTCACTTATGTACAAAGACTTGGATCCATATTAAATTTAATAAACATTACTTTGACAGAATAGCTCAGTTGGGTAGAGCGTTTGCCTTAAATTCAATATACAAGAATCTAAAGGTGCGAGTTCAACTTCTAAGCGAATATTGTCACTGTGCATATAGGCCAGCAACACCTGAAGAAGAGTGGAGAATAATACTACTCGAAACGTTGTGTAATTACTAACCTGTATTGTCTATTTGTGTGTTATTACTAACAAGTTGTTTGTATTTGAGAAGTTTAAATAAAGTTTAAAATTTTCTATACATTCAACATTCACTCATAAATGATGGAAATAGTCCAACATATCACATCTTATAATATACCATCATTACAAACCTTCAGATTACTTTTTGTTTGTGACACTTAGAATTATTCACTAATAACAGACACTTAGAATTATTCACCAATCAGATTAATATTTTATGAAATGTAAAATAAAACTTTAAATTAATATTTATGTATATTTTAAAAAATATATAACTTGAGCATTTAAAATATATGGAATAGATATCCATATATTATCACTAACTTTCAGTTCTTTTAAAGTATTATATTTCTTTTTCAAATTGACATAAAGATCATTAATCTGTTTAATATTACATCAAACTTTTTGTAAATATTTGAATACTTTGAGATTTGCCACTTTTGTAACAATATAATTTTTCATTAAGAATTTAAAAATAATATTCATTATTATTTTTATTATAAATATATATTTAACAAGTTGTTAAATAATCACTTTTCTCATTCGAAGAATGAAATACATGCAAGAAAAAATAAAAATCTTTAAGAATGTCTTGAGTTATTCTCTTTGGTTGCATTTGTAAGTAGAATAAAGTTAAGATTAACTTTTTTTATAGGAACATTAATTTCTGGAAGCTATCACTCTATGATTGAATGAAACCATAGAAGATAGATAATAAAATTTCCTTCCATTTCTGCTTTTTATTTGCATTGCTGAATTATATATAATATTATATACCATATACTCCATAATTTTCACTTCACAATGCACTTTTGACTATGATTTATTTTATCTCCTCTTGCTTACAGTTTCAACAGTCCAGCAAGAAGAGATAAAATAAATCTAATGTTAAAAGTGCATTGCGAAGTGTAAATTCTGGAGTATATTAGATTGAGATAGATAACTAGCCATCAAACACGATCGCTTCCATAAAAAATCACAGACATATTACGGTTCACTTGCATTGAGCGCTAAGTAGATTTTTGGCTCTGCGGTACTATTGAACTCTTCACTGATCACTACTGGATGATGTAAGGGTGTGTAGAATTCAAGTTATCCTAAGTCTTTGCATGTGCATTCTATGTACTTATTTTTTTATACAACCTGATGTGGTTTTAGATAGTATTAATTGTGAGACAAAAGACACGCTTCCGTATACATATTTTTCAGGTTAAGTTAAAAATTTTGAAACAACAAAAATATATAGCTACATTTCGGTGGAACCATGTGATAGATGTTTACTATTTTTTGATAAATGGCACCTAAATCATAAGGAATGGCAAATTCTGAAATTTATCAGCCTCTTATTAATAACAGACTTACGAATATAAATAGAGATAACTGTTTTAAGGCTTAAATAAATTTTTGTCCAGAACGGATAGAAATAAAATAAAAAATATAGATAACATTTAAATGCAGAAAGGTCTATTAAACAAATTGATTTTTAAAATAATTGTTTCAAGAAAGAAAAAAAACAAGTTTTCAAAGCTTAACTTTAAAACAATGTTTCCTAGTACATAGTACATTGTGACCAATTACTTTTTAATGAAAAACTTTTATTTAACATATATAAAGTAAAAAGTATTTATTAAACTAAAAGAAATGATCAATGCTTAGCATTTATTTGCTTTGCATTTTTTTTATTGTTCGTCAGATAAGGATTTGCACTAATCAGAATCCAGGAATTTGGCACGATTCTACCAGAGAAATATTTTATCAACTAAAAATAAATTATAGATCGACATTGGTTTGAGTAAGACAATAATATCCATTAACTGCAAATACAATAACAAACTGACTATGGACATTACAACACTCAAGGAATCTGATTGAAGAAATAAAGCAGTACAGATGAGTATAGCATTAAGTATACACAATGGACAAATATTCAATTTAAAAATTATTTGTCCACAGTATTAATATGGTTACATACTTAATATAATAACGAATCTAAATGAGATTGAAACAAACACAATTGATTAATTGTCAACTCAGCTTTCATCTCTTTGATTGAGGCCTTTTCAAAATGGAAGCCAGGTTCATAATTAAATAATTGTTAATATAATTAGTTGTTTGTTTCAATCTCATTTAGATTGATTATTTTATATTGTATTATCTATACAAAGTTATGTATCTATAAACTGTAAATACAATCAATTTGGGTATAAACATTGCAATTCTCAAAAAAAAAAAAAAAAATCAAACATAGTAAACATAATAAAACATGGCAGATGATCTCATGCATCATTAGAATTTGAGGGAAAAAAAGCAATTATATTTTTGGAATCAAATCCAACCTTTTATCTTAGTAGACATCCTGAGTTGAATAAAACTAAAAAAATCACAGTTTAAACACAGTTTACAGTCATTGCATATAGATTATAATCCGAATCAAACATTAAAAGCATTTTAAAATTGCAGTTGATTTCAAACTCCAAACTCACATTATGGCCTAACAGATATAGCCTATGTATAATTAGATCTTGCAATTATTTTCATGTTTTGGACTTAAAATCAAAATTTAGATCTGGGAATTACATCCTAAGTATTATTACAATTATTTTCATGTTTTGGACTTAAAATCAAAATTTAGATCTGGGAATTACATCCTAAGTATTATTACAATTTGAAAAAAAAATCGATACACTATTAAAATTGAAATCAGATGATACATCTGATAGACAGATCCTGAATTAATCAGATTTTGAAGAAAAGTTCATAATTAACAGTGGATTAGAAGTGAATTTATAGGCATGGAAACATAACTTTACATGTTGAGAACTATAAAAAGTTCCATGTTTACTTTTGGTTTTGAGTGCAGATTATCAATTATATTTCATTAAAAATTTTTTTTATTATCTTTGAGCTTGAACTTGAGAAATTGTATTAATAGATAAATTCTAAAAACTGTTTTATTTAAAAGAAATTTCAATTTTGTCTTGAATTTGAATATAACCCACTAAACATCACATAATCTCCATTCTTTATGCTTATACAAGCTGTTTAAACAGAGGCAAAACTGTCCATACAGTAACATCATCCATTGATTTCTCTGGCTTGCATTGAGTGGCATTACTGTATGAAGAGTTTTGAATTTGAATATAACATTAATGAATCTGGCAGAAAAATGAAAAACATACCTAGAACTTGAAAACATTTCAAATTAACTGTTGGATTTGAAAACACCATAAAATGCTAGCAGATTGATTCTAATCATAATTAGGAAAGAAATAATTGAAATTTATTGTTTAATTGGAATTCAGTTCATAGGACTGGTATACAGACCCTAAGCTTCAAGATAACTAAAAAAAAATTCAAATTAATTTTTGTATACAAGAATTATCTAAAAACAATGAAATATGTACTCAAAGTCAAACCCATTTCATAATCATGGCAGAAAATCCTGAATTGATTAGAACTTGAAAAAAAAAAGAAGTTTACGCAAGGATTTGAAATCATTTCATAGGACAGAATAAACATGTTTTTAGCATGACCAGATAAGAAAACAATTTCAAGGGTCTCTTGGAAATGGCAGACAGATTGCAAGCATGATATTAACTTGACCAAAATTTAACATTTATCTTTTGTTTAAAAAATTCATGTAATTAATGTTTCAGACGAAACATGCATATGAATAGAACCTACCTTTTTAAAATTTTTTACCAGTGGATTCAATCTCAGGAGATTAATCTATTTGACAGTGGTTGGGAATAATCAAATAGATATGAGCAAAAAAATCATGTTTAGCCTTGCTTTAAAATTCAAGTTATCAATCTTTATAATTAGAACTTGGATTTTTTTCTTGTTTATTTTTGGGCTTGAACTCAGATAATTGGCTAGGTAGATAAATTGGAAAATGTTTTTTTTATTAATCAAAATAATTTATTAATTTGTTTTTTGATTTGAATTCAGTCATAGACATTGAAGACACATGCTACTCATAATTAGAAGTGGTGAAGCATGTCAATGTATGTTTAGATTTGAACTCAGTTGATAAGCATGACAGAAATATCATAGACTTAATCAAGTTTAAAAAATCAACATTTAAATATGGTCTAAAATTCAAGTAATAAAGCTGCCAGACATATCCAAAACTTGATTAGAACTGAAAAAAATTTCAAGTCTTCTTTTGCATAAGACCGTCACAGATGTGACACACAGACTTAAACAGGTTGAAAACATAGCTAGAATCTAATCATGATCATAATGCTTTCAGATTGAATCGTTATTGACAAGAATTTAGAAATTAAAAAAAAAGTTAGGTCTTGGATTAGAAGCCATTTCAAAGGCTTTGTAAACAGATTCTCATTATGCTTAGGAGTTGAAAAAAGTCACATTTAAGACTGAAAGACTGTATGTATCATTAAAATTTGTTTTTATTGTTTTATCAGAGATTTTAAGCATGATTCTACACAGAAAACATTTTTGTATGCTATTTATATCATGTTAAATGAAAAAATTCAAAAGAAATAAAATGTTATATCTCACCCTTCCTGGGTGTAATGACACATATCTACAGAAACAGTATTATATCACTGTATCTCAGATCACAAGTAGGCTCATATCATATATTTATATTTAATTGAATGCTAAAATTATGCTACATTAATATTCTTAGGCATGATAGAATGACTATACTTACTAAAATTATAATAAAATATATTCTACCAGAGTATGTAGACAAGTATCAATAATTATGATAAAAAATCTTTGTTACAAAACAATGTGTTTTTTTCTCAACCAAGTATTTGATAAGAGCATATATTTGTCAAAGCATGATTATAGTGAACATTAGCAAATAGATGAGCATATCTGCATTTATAAAAACTCACACCAAACTAGTCACTGATTGCCATAGATTTGCATATTTAAATTGACCTAGCAGTTGGCTATGTCATTAGATTAAATGACCAGTGTTTGTTAAGAGAAATGCTACTTGCTCTTACTTTTATAAAGTTCTCAAAATTAATTATGTGTCAAGTTTCTTTTAGGTCGCATTTTTATTATTACTCTCTAAGCAAATTATTTTATCATCACTAAGCTGAAAGAAATGACCGGATTTTTGTCATGGTCTATAAACACCAGCTATATTGCATTTAGCTCTGCTATATAGATGAGCATGCTGTATAATTTTGCATTTCATATTCCTATGTGTCTCTCCATAGTATCTGACTTTGCAAAACTAACAATCCACTAATATAAACCATTAAACATCATATGATCACCATCTTTATACTAGCACATAATTGTTTATGCCTTCTCGCATCCATTGATTACTCTGGTTGGCACAGGGTGGCACTGCTGGATATTTGTAATTGTTGTGGAAATAGGATAAAGCAGATTATGGATAAATTTAGAGTGGGGAATGTAAAATAAAGTGGCTAACAGGTTTATCTGGGCATAATTGCTGAGATATTCTTGACTTAGGAGAAGCCATAATACATCACAATACATCAGCCTTGTTTATAATCCAGGAATATACCAATCGAGCTTTATCAGCATCTTTAATCCTATCTTTGGAATTGTTAATAAGTATATTTTATGATAAGAGGGATCTACTGCTCAATTTTATAGAAATAATAATATGTAACAATTTATTTATATAGTATATAAAAATCATATCTATTTTTTTATAATAAATAAATATTCTATTCTTCTTTTACAAATATTTTCATCAGCATAAAAATATTTATAAGTTCTTCAACAGACGTTCTGTTTGCAAAATTACCTCAAAAATTATTTTAGTAAAGTTAAGATAGTGAATAAATATGAAAGAAATTTATATTTGTTCAGTTGTGTCACAATATAATAAATTAAAATCTTGTTAATAGATGGCGGTTATATAATTGAACGTCACAACTCCAAATCATTCTAAACCTGTAATAAGCTTGTTGAATATGAGCAGAGATTATTGTAAATACACTAATGGATTTTGGAATATAAGGCATAGAAATTTTTTTTAAAAAATGATAAACTTTAAAAAAAAAAGTCACTTGCTTTCTAAGCATAATATAAAAACTGTTTCTTGCTCTTAACAACTTTTATTAAGCATAAATATGATGTTATTATTTTAATCAAGAGATCCTATTAAACGGATTTAAGTGAATTTATATTTGTAGAGCCTAAATAGTTTTACTCTTATATGTATGCAAACATGATTCATTCATTTCAAGGCTGATCTTAAAATCTTAAAATAGAGTGTTTCTTTAAAATAGCTGGTTTCTATCCAGTGTAGCTAACCATAACACTATTTATCAATAAATTTTTTCATGTTATTTGGGACTTTAGTATTCAATGAACTACCATTTATCCAGTGGTTATTTAGATAGGAATTTGGTGCACAAACCTTCTTGTATCCATTATTTACTAAGGCTTACACTATTGTTAAAACAAACTATAAATTGCTTTATTAATTTGGAAAAAATATAAATGAAAATAGAAATTATGTTGACAATACAACAGAGAAAAAAACAATTTTTACATGCAGCAAGGAACATTTAATAAAATGATTTTATGTAATACAAATCATTTGTTTTCTAAATGTAATGTAAATAGGTTTTATTAATACAAATACAATTTATTGCTGATAATAACTTACTTAAATTATGAATAGGATGTTAATTATTTGAAATGTAATGAAGAGATCCAACTAATTGATTTAAATAGACTGATTCCTATCTGGATATTATATTTTTGTCTATACAAATTTGCAAAGAAAACTTGTTCATTTACTATGATCATGGTTTTGATGCACATCATTTAAACTTGAAACTTTGATCAATATAGCTGGTTCTTAACTAATCTGGTTAGCCACAATCAGTAAACGTTTATCATGTTGCTCTTAGTTAATGTGACACAAGCAAAGATTAGAAAAATTGCAATTCTCTTTGCCAGCCATTTTATCAGATAGTGGTTTCAGTATAAAAAATCAGTGATATTCAGTTCTTTCTTAGAATTCATCGAGAGACTTATTGACTATGTTTATTCACTGTGCTTCATGAGGTAGAAGTTGAAGTCTATTGTCCACCATGGCTTAATTTCAAGATCTTATTATATATTTTTACTCTATATTGCAAAAGAAAGATAAACTAGAAATTAGGTACTAGAAGGCAATGACATCTGAGATTATATGACAGTACAGGTTGTACTTAGAGGGGAAAAGAAATTTGATCAAATATTCAAGAATATATGTTTGATGATTTGCAATTAATATGAATTTTGGGGGCCAGAGCCCAACACGTGAACTTTACTAAACTATATATGATAATTGTTTAAGTAAGATGATTGGCTCAGTAGCCTTAATTGTATGCCACCATAAGTCATCATCTAATCCAACTTTCTTGAACATCTTAATGTTTATAAACAAATTTATAAACATTAATAAAATCTAATATCATTACTGGTTAATAACAGCAACACCATCAACAACAATAATGATAAATATCGACTCATAAATAAGAATGGACATTTCAACTCCCAAAAAAAAACTCAGAAAGACTTGGAATAAAGAAACTGTTACAGAAATTAGTTTGTGATATCAATACAAACCCATCTTGAACCACAGATATGTTGACATAGAAAATAGTGGTTCATTTGGCTATTTACATCATATTTTCCGATGTTGTTGTTACGTTCTTCAGCAGAAAGTTTTCATTTCTGAACTACTTCAATACCAATATATTCTATCCTCTGCCATATCTTTCCAATGGAAACAGCCTTGCACATTTTTAGAATATCTTCGAGATAATTATTATAACATAGACTGGATCTCTCTCTCTCTCATGAAAGCAATATTCAACTTCACCAAAAAACATCATCTTAGAAAGTCATCCGTTCTTCATTCATTTTAGATGTCTAATGCTATAAAGGTGTGATTCTATAATAGTGGATTAAATAATATCACATCCAGCAAGCAAAGGACATATTGATTGGATTTATGATCTTGTCATTGTACTTTTAATAGTTTTTCTTTCATACAATAAGTTAGGTAAAATAACAGTTCCATATGCAGCTAGTTGAAATTGTTATTTTCCTGTGATGAAATACACTAACTCTTAACTTGCTAAAGGTAATGGGAGCACATTGGAATTTGTGGTGCACACCATGATCTAAGTCCATTTTTCCTACTGTAACAGTATGGATTTATTGGGGTTGAACCTGGGGTGATGGTAAAATCATCATCAACCCTATCAAAATATAAAATTGAATAAAAAATATATAATGAATAACTATGAGGAATGAACCTGAGATATCAGCACAGAACTAACTATACATCCACCAGCATTATCCAGAAATAATAATCATTCATCATTATGAATGATCAACAATAAAAATAAATCAATGATCAATCTAATGATTGGAATTGAAATCAGTCTGCTAAAGACCAGGCTAATTATTTAGCCCTTATCAATTTGGGGTAGATTATTTAAACATTAATTTGAATGCACAAACTTAAGTGCCAATTCATCAGAATATATAACAGTAATTTGGGGATACTCAAACATGCTGATCATCATCAGTGCTCTGGTCATTGAGTACTATTAAAGTGCTGACCAACTATAAACATAATTTCTCAGAAGTTCTAAACTAAATAAAACGTAGTGCATGGACTTTAAAGAATATCCCCTTTACATCAATCCAGGATCAACTGGATGTCCACAAACACTAAATATAACCCCTTTTTATATAACAGAACACTATACAAAAATCTAGCTCAAAAAACAAAAACTCTATAACTATTATTGTGAACAAGAGATTTAATACAACATATAATAATTTATAATACTTTAAGATTATTCAATGGAATAATTTTAACAATGAAATATAAGTTTATTAATAACAATTAAAATGAAATTAAGGTCTGCTGAATATGCCATAAATATAAATTCCGCATTCTTATTATAATTAATATACAATTAGTTATCACATTGTGATTTACAATTATTTCATAATGGCTTTGCATAAATCAGCACACAGATGTGCAGTATTTATAATTTATAAACATTTGAATTGTCATATAATAATACAAATATGATTAATTTTAACATATCTGTGACTATTTGAAATGCATCCATATAAGCACATAGATGTCCCATAGCATATGGAAATTGTCATATAATAATAATAATAAAATAAGCTATTACATTATGATTTATAAATATTTCAGTGGGTTTATATAAAACACATATACATCAACACACAGACATGTGATATAATAATTTATGAACATATTTGAATTGTCATAAATCTATAACTGAAATTTATTTTTATAATACCTGACTGATTTAACATATATGTATCTACCTGACATGCATTTATATAAGCACACAGACATGTCATAACACATGGGAATTATTATATAATAATAATAATAATAAAAGTTATCATATTTTAAAGATAAATGCACACAGGTATACAATGTGTGTATATATAAAAATAGATAAAAATTAAAGCCATGAATTTATTATTTATCTAATGGCAAAAAAAAGTTTTTCTTTTAAAAAAAATATTATCTCTTTGATAGTCCTTCATGAAAGTTTCTTTTTTAAAAAGTAATATCATATCATTGACAGGTTACTCTTGATTAATTATACACATCTCTTAAAAAAATAATCCAGCAAGTTTTTTTTGTTCCCTAATCTAAAACAATTTTTGGAGTTTACTTTCTTTTTTCTAAATAAAATTGTCTAGAAATCAATTATTTGTTTTTAGACTTTAATTCAAGTAAAAATTATTTACCTGATTTACTTTTAAATTAAGATTTTAAATATTAATTTCAATGAATTATGTAAAATAACTCACCAGCTGCACTTTATATACATATGACACAGCATGTTTATCTGTGGTTTTCTGCATATAGATAAACAACATACAGATAACTAATTCTTCAGCAAGCTGAAGGACTTCCTGCATAAGCAGGTTCCTTCTAAACAGTAGACTTGGTTATTGTCATCATTGGAAAAATATAAGCTAGTAACTGACAGCATTCAATCAGCTCCATGTAGTCTAGAATTGGATAGACTTCAGGTAAGCCAGCTGTCTAATACACTATATATATTGTAACTGGACAAGGTCAACCAACCTCTTTATTACCTCAGTTGTAACTATTTTTTGATGAGCATATTGTAGGAAGGAACAAGTGATGCAATAATAGAACTGAACAATTAAAATTAATTTTAAGTAACAATTTTATTTAACAACAGTTGATTTGTAAGTCCTTCTAATAAAGTTCCTTCATATCCATGTGAAGATTCATTTTCAGTTCAATTATGAGTTTAGAAGCACTTTATTTATCAATAATTCATTTGCAAGTCCTTCTAATAAAGTTCATTCATATCCATGTGAAGATTCCTTTTCAGTTCAATTATGAAAAGTTTAGAAGCACTTTATTTATCAATAATCCATTTGCAAGCCCTTCCAATAAAGTTCATCCTTCATTTCAAATGAAGGCTCATTTTAATTTATCTTGGGTAAAGAATTCAAAGGGTCTTTTATCAAGTAGACATCTACCAATACTGCATGAATATTTTTAACTATTTGTTGCATATCTCTATATCCCTTTTAGGTAGGTAAATAGGTAAGATGAGCAATTCCAGATTTGTGAAGCTTCTATAATTCAGTCAAGTATAAATGTATGTGCATAGGTTTCACTATTTTATTCATACACAATCAATATGCATGTAAGCATTTGTAATTCATATATTACTTCCATTATTTTCAAACTTATCATAGGTAGGTAAACAGGTAATATAAGAAATTCTGGGTTTGTGGACTATTCATAATCCAGTCAAGTATAAATGTGCATTTATGCGCATAAGTTTCATTATTTTAATCAATATGCATGTAAGCATTTATAATATTTTATTTAGTTATTCTAATCTATAGCATAAATATTTGTTATTTGGTCTGCCACAGATGTATATTTCTACACATAAGTTGATCAGCAGTTTCATTTATAACATTAATTTAATTAATCTAGTATATAGCTCAGATATTTATTTTTCAGTTAACATAAACATATGTTTGTTATTAGCATTTCCATGTTGGTAGAACATTTATAATTTTTAATATAGAACACAATTAAGGTTTTCATATTACTCCATTAATTTTTATTATAAACTTTATTATAGAATTAATAATTGAATTATTATTTTTAATTCTTATCTTTCAATTCAGGTCTTCATTTGCTGTTGTTTTCTTTCAATAACAATGAGGCTTGATGAATGGCACTGTAGACTGACACTGGAGCTTACTTCATGATCATGGATAGAGAGAAAAAGATGGGCTAAATGCCCATGTTAAATTGTTTCTTCATGGATATGTTTGATTTTTCTTTCTTGCTTTACTTAATAAAACTGATAAAAAACAAACACTTTCTGATAATCTGAATTTTCCAGCTTATTTATATTTGCTCTGCTTGATTTTCTCTCTTGTTTATGCAATACAACTGATAAAAAACTACTTTCTCTCTGAATAATCTGAATTTTCCACCTATTTATACTCTCTCTGCTTATCAGAATGGATTCACTTTACATGATGCTTGCTTCAATTGGTGTTGGTGTATGTTTTTGTCCACATTCGTGCCATTTCCTCCAGTTCATTGGCTATTTTTTTTTTGGTAGTAGAAGACCATTTTCAATTATCTGGCTATATGTTTTTGAATTCTAATTAATTTGAAATTTCTTTTCCTTAGGCATTGACTTAACACCTAAGTTATTTTGCCTTACAAATTATTTTTTTGAAATACAAAATAAGCTTATCATTTTTTTAATGTATACATATATTTTTTTCTTTTTTATTTTATTGATTTTTTTTGGGGGAATTGTTGAATTTTAATAAAGAAAGATTTATACTTTCTTTAATTGCACATTTAAACATATTTGTTTTCTTTTTAATTTGACCAAATTATCTTTTTTTTCATTGCAGTTAATTTTCATTATTTCTTTGTTTCTTCAAATCTTTAGTATTCCTTAAACATTATTAAGTCTTTATCTTTTTTAACAACAAATCATGCTAGGCTTTTTAATGGGGGGGGAGGGAGATCTTCTGAATATATATGTGGAACAGTATATCTGTTTCAATATATATATATATATATATATATATATATATATATATTGGAACAGTATATCTGTTTCAATATATATATATATATATTGTAACGAGACAGCGTTACATCAATATTAAATCTAGGATACATCGATAAACACACACACACCAGCAAGCAACATAAAACACTCGTAACTTTATTTTCGTAATTAGTAATAGTTTTCTTTCTCTCATAAATACATTTATAAAACACATTGATAAAATGCAGACGGTAAAACGTCTAATTAAATGATTAAAGCCTTTAGATAATAAAAATAATAATAAAATATAATATGCACTCCTAAAATAATAAAAATAATTATCAATCAAAATCACCACGGGGAATTAAAAAATGTTTATTTTAGAAATATAATTTTAACTAGAATAAAACTTATAGAAAAGATTTGAGGAAAAGATAAATGCTCGACTTCTAAATTTAAAATAACTTGTATTGTTCTAGTAAAACACACGCATACACGCATGCATTCGAGGTGTGAAGGAATAAGGTTGGTTGAGTGAGATTGCAAAATGAGATTGTCTCAAAATAAATATTGCCTTTAGCACAAAGAGTGAGTGAACAGGTACCTCAAACGCGGACCTGAACGACAACTCCAAGAACAGGGAACTATGGGGGTAGATTGGATCCTAAGATATGGATCAACCCTTATAAATACCAGTCAAAACCTATTCAATGGTTCGTTCGATTCGATTCATTTCGATAGATACGTTATCCTTGCTGTTGTTTTTTTATTTTCCAATTCTCAGTACGCTGAATTACCACCTGCTCATTTATTCCGATGCTTATGCTTTTATTTAAAATTAGAATTGTTCTGAATTAGCTTGGTTATTCCTCAATATTTAAAATGATCATCATGAAATTAATACCAAGAGCGTCGACTGTCATGAGGGGCTAATAAACCCTTCAGTGACTGATCGGCACTCCGCTACTGAAATATCTCTGAAGCTATGAAATTCTGATAACATCATCATGTTAAGTGAATGCTCCTAATAAAAGAAATGTTCCGTGAAACACCCAAACTCGTCCAGACCAATCGACCTTCGTTGAAACCAAGACAAATCCTAGGTAAATATGTTTTATATTATGTTCACTCACTCAATTAATAAACTCGTAAGGCAATCTCGTAATTAACCAACATAAATTTACTCAAATAAATCTTAAGACTTTCCTCGTCATAATAGTTTATCTTTGTTACTGAACTTTGTAAACATGAACTTTGAACTTAAGTGAATCTAAGGAAAGATTATATATTTATCAAATAGAAAGGAACTTTCTCGTTATTCAAATTGTGTTATGAATACTTATGGTTCTCTGTGGGTGTGAATGTATGTGCGCGTGTGTAATAAATCAATTAATAATGTTTTGTAATAAATCAATTAATAATGTTTTGTAATAAATCAATTAATAATGTTTTCTTTTCATATTTAATAAACTTGTTCAATATCTAATCAAGTCGAGCATATCTCAAATCTTTTCACACACAATCGAAACCGTAGTTTATTTATGCTTTGATAACTTATCTTTGAAGTAGATTTAGTTAATTTTAATTTCCGTTTCAATTTAGTTATTTTATTAATTATGTCACCATCATGCCGTAAGTCACGATGTTTCTTATTTCACCTTAGTTAAGATAGATTTAAGAGCGGGCGGGTCTATAATCAATCAAAGTAAACGTCAATGAATTATGTTATATACAATAAAGCGGGGGGATGAACTTGTAAGCCTTGTGTTCGGGGCGTAAGCGAACAACCTCATAGGTCAGTGACAACCAATAAACGATCCTTGTGCCGTGATCGACTTATTAGAAAATCATGCTGAATTTCATTAGTGGACAATGCGTCTTCTCCGGGAGGAGTCGTCCTGGAAACAATCATGTAACAACCTTGAGACACCTTATTGGTCCATGCTGGGAGTGTTGAGCTAGTGGGTGGGATTAGACTTCGAAATCATTTTGACATGATGTAAGGTGATGCGAGTAGTTAAAATCAACTTAAATAATCGTATCTGGCGCCCCCTTATGTGGATCGTGAATAACTGTCGATGTAAGAAAATAAATAAAGCCTTACGCTATGTCATGTTTATTTCGAAGCCCGTAATCTCGGGTAATATATAGGAGTTTACGGTTACATTGGCGCTTCCAACGTGAGGCTAGTATAAATGAAGCTTCTAAACATAAAGAAAAAGCAAATCTAGATACTAGCAAAAGCGGCCGAACTGGGAGAAGACGCGGAAATATTTATGTAAACAAAAAGCTTGAAAAAAAAAAAATATATATAATAAACAAACGGAACAAAATCGCGGCGATTCTTAACATCGCAAATGGGTAAACAAAACATCGGGAACCGGAGCAAAATAAACAAAACAAATAAAGCATAGCAGGAGATAAGGGAGCGGACGCCGATCGGTCGCTGTCACCATAAACGAATAAAATCAAAATAAAAAAGAACTTATCACCAAATGGATAACAATATGGATATCACGTGGGAGGAGACAGGGGAAAGCCCCATAACATTCAAGAAGGCCGAAGTGAAAGAGGAGGCCGAATCAGATACAAAAATATTGATAAGAATGATGAGCCAGATGATGAAAGAGATGAAGGAGGGTAGAGAGGAACTCATTAGGGAGATCCGGAAACTAGCGAAGGGAAAGACCGGAGAGCCAGAGGAGGAACAGGGTAGAGAGGGAACAAAAATCGCCGAAGTGGAAAATGAAATAACCTCGATGAAAGTAGAGATCAGCACGGCCAAGGCCGAAATAGAAGAGGCGAAAATGGAAGCAAAAACAGCAAAGGCAGGGCTGGAAGACATCGTACAAAAGGTGGATGCGATGGACAGAAGAATAGAGGGAATCGAGCCACAGCGGAACACACCGGAAAAAATCACGACCGAATGACTGGAGGAGTTGGAGAAAAGAGTCGAACGGGAAATAAGTAAACGGGAGCCAAACCAGTCGTGGGCCGAGAGACAAATCAAAATCGAAACCTTCCGGGCAGGCGAGAACGAGAACCCCATGGACCACGTAGAAAGCATACGGAGCCTGTTTTCGGAACCCTCTAAACCAGAACATGACAGAATTAATATTGCCAGCACGTACTTGCAAGGACCGGCTCGGGATTGGTGGCGGACGATTGAATTTAAACCTCGATCATTCGTAGAGTATCGTGAGGAGATACTACGGAGTTTCTGGAACGCCACCAGGCAAGAAGGGATATACTTCCACATTACCAACGAGAAGTACGGCTCCAAACCAGGCGAGACTATAACCCAATTTTACTACAGGCAGGTGGCCGGTCTCCAACAGCTGCCAGCATACCATATGACAGAAGAGCAGGTCGTCTCGATCGTCAGACATAACATGCCGACGGACATCAGGCGGATGATGATAAGCCGGGACGACAAGGGCATCCACGAGATGGGAAACGCCATCGCAAGATTCGAGCGAGCAGAAGGAAGGGGGAGGCAGATAGAGAGGCCCAGACCAGAACTAGAAAGGAGGAAACTACCACCAGACCGATACTAAAAAAAGGAAAAAAAAAAAAAGAACGCTGCCGGACCCGGACTCGTAACAGGAGCATGATTACTGGAGTACCATTAATAAACCAACTAGTACTGTAGGAGAACGACCTCGGACTGGAAGAAACAAATATGTCGCATCGCACCACACACAAACAAGGGGGGAAGGGGGGTCAATAAACCATCGTTTCATTTAAACCAGTAACTAACGCAAGAAAACTATTCACGTTAAATAAGTCAGTATTTCGAAGCCATCTTCCCGAAAGCCATTTAGATCAAGGAACATCGCCCGCCGTCAACTAAAATGTAGTAATCCAAGAAAAAAAAAAAAAAAAAAACACGAAGACTAACTAGAGGAAAAGAGAGCCGGATCACGAAAAGTACACGATCACTGTTCCTTCCCTCACTATTTACCATTGTGCTAGGAGGTACAGAGCTCGGATATTTCGTATATTTATGTTCTAGATTGTTCGCTACCTCCTACTTGTCGTTTTTCTGCAGAGGGGACGTCGGAAAGGTCCATCCCCCTGCCTCCCATTAGATAGGCCGTAAGGAAAGGCCCATATAGAGTCGTAACCTTGCATCGCGGGACCTCGGAAATGTCCATCCCCATGCCACCCTTCCGCCCGGGTGCCTGTACCAGATTGGGTAAGATATACCAATTATGGCACGCCGAGCTGAGTTCGTAGAGATCGAATCCGAGCCTGACCACATAACCTGCCAATGTGTTTTCTTTACGTGAGGGAAAGTCGAACCACAGGAAGTGGCCCGGAGTAAACGGGGGAAAGTCGTGAAGTACGGTGTAAGAAAAAAAAAAAAAAAAAATTAAAAGTGCGAAACCTCGCATTTTGATTTTTTTTAGACGGAGCGCGGGGATATGTAACGAGACAGCGTTACATCAATATTAAATCTAGGATACATCGATAAACACACACACACCAGCAAGCAACATAAAACACTCGTAACTTTATTTTCGTAATTAGTAATAGTTTTCTTTCTCTCATAAATACATTTATAAAACACATTGATAAAATGCAGACGGTAAAACGTCTAATTAAATGATTAAAGCCTTTAGATAATAAAAATAATAACAAAAAATAATTTGCTCTCCTAAATAATAAAATATAATATGCACTCCTAAAATAATAAAAATAATTATCAATCAAAATCACCACGGGGAATTAAAAAATGTTTATTTTAGAAATATAATTTTAACTAGAATAAAACTTATAGAAAAGATTTGAGGAAAAGATAAATGCTCGACTTCTAAATTTAAAATAACTTGTATTGTTCTAGTAAAACACACGCACACACGCATGCATTCGAGGTGTGAAGGAATAAGGTTGGTTGAGTGAGATTGCAAAATGAGATTGTCTCAAAATAAATATTGCCTTTAGCACAAAGAGTGAGTGAACAGGTACCTCAAACGCGGACCTGAACGACAACTCCAAGAACAGGGAACTATGGGGGTAGATTGGATCCTAAGATATGGATCAACCCTTATAAATACCAGTCAAAACCTATTCAATGGTTCGGTTCGTTCGATTCGATTCATTTCGATAGATACGTTATCCTTGCTGTTGTTTTTTTATTTTCCAATTCTCAGTACGCTGAATTACCACCTGCTCATTTATTCCGATGCTTATGCTTTTATTTAAAATTAGAATTGTTCTGAATTAGCTTGGTTATTCCTCAATATTTAAAATGATCATCATGAAATTAATACCAAGAGCGTCGACTGTCATGAGGGGCTAATAAACCCTTCAGTGACTGATCGGCGCTCCGCTACTGAAATATCTCCGAAGCTATGAAATTCTGATAACATCGTCGTGTTAAGTGAATGCTCCTAATAAAAGAAATGTTCCGTGAAACACCCAAACTCGTCCAGACCAATCGACCTTCGTTGAAACCAAGACAAATCCTAGGTAAATATGTTTTATATTATGTTCACTCACTCAATTAATAAACTCGTAAGGCAATCTCGTAATTAACCAACATAAATTTACTCAAATAAATCTTAAGACTTTCCTCGTCATAATAGTTTATCTTTGTTACTGAACTTTGTAAACATGAACTTTGAACTTAAGTGAATCTAAGGAAAGATTATATATTTATCAAATAGAAAGGAACTTTCTCGTTATTCAAATTGTGTTATGAATACTTATGGTTCTCTGTGGGCGTGAATGTATGTGCGCGTGTGTAATAAATCAATTAATAATGTTTTGTAATAAATCAATTAATAATGTTTTGTAATAAATCAATTAATAATGTTTTGTAATAAATCAATTAATAATGTTTTCTTTTCATATTTAATAAACTTGTTCAATATCTAATCAAGTCGAGCATATCTCAAATCTTTTCACACACAATCGAAACCGTAGTTTATTTATGCTTTGATAACTTATCTTTGAAGTAGATTTAGTTAATTTTAATTTCCGTTTCAATTTAGTTATTTTATTAATTATGTCACCATCGTGCCGTAAGTCACGATGTTTCTTATTTCACCTTAGTTAAGATAGATTTAAGAGCGGGCGGGTCTATAATCAATCAAAGTAAACGTCAATGAATTATGTTATATACAATAAAGCGGGGGGATGAACTTGTAAGCCTTGTGTTCGGGGCGTAAGCGAACAACCTCATAGGTCAGTGACAACCAATAAACGATCCTTGTGCCGTGATCGACTTATTAGAAAATCATGCTGAATTTCATTAGCGGACAATGCGTCTTCTCCGGGAGGAGTCGTCCTGGAAACAATCATGTAACAACCTTGAGACACCTTATTGGTCCATGCTGGGAGTGTTGAGCTAGTGGGTGGGATTAGACTTCGAAATCGTTTTGACATGATGTAAGGTGATGCGAGTAGTTAAAATCAACTTAAATAATCGTATCTGGCGCCCCCTTATGTGGATCGTGAATAACTGTCGATGTAAGAAAATAAATAAAGCCTTACGCTATGTCATGTTTATTTCGAAGCCCGTAATCTCGGGTAATATATAGGAGTTTACGGTTACAATATATATATATTGTGCCCTTTTCTATAGGTCAGTAATAGTTCATAACAGTCAATTACTAAAAATTTTAAATTTTAGAATATGTTCTTTTAATACATTAATTATAGTTTGTCGATTATATTTTTAAAGTACAATTTGAAGCTAAAGAAAATATGTAGTATATAAAATTATAACGAATCATTTAAAAAATAGTTAAATAAGGCTTAAAATATTGTTTCATATGGTTGTAAAAGCTGGCCATATTAAATAACACAGCTATAAATATAAAAAGTATATTTAATAAATTCGATTTTAATAGTTTAAAACTGATAAGTTAATAAATACAGTGTTTAAATTTATAATCATATTTAATAGTCAAAATTAATATAATATATTTTAAAAATAAACTTTATGATGGTGAGAATTGTATTTAATTCTATATTTTCTAAATTGTTCTTCCAAATTTTATAATTATATTATTAAATATAATAAGTGTAGCAATTTTATTAGTCTAGGCAGAGAAATAGATTGAAAATCGTCTGTCAAAGTTATTAATCATGTGACTTGTATACTACATACTTTCACACACATGCTTGTTTGTATTTAAAGTAACAAAGTTTAAAATATTTTAAAAGTTATATTATAGAATTGGATAGAATTATTGCCTATCATAAAAGCAAATAATAATAAATATTAAGTTAACTATCGTATGTAATGTTTTAAATAATGTAATAAAGACGAATACAGTTAATAAAAAAATTAAATATTTTGTTTAAATAAAAATAGATAAATGGAATAAGTTATTAAAATTATTTTAAAAGTTATTTTAAATGTTTAAATAGTTTTAATAAAATAATAATTTATTTAAAAGTAATATTTTAAATAATATTTTTTAAATTTTATTACATCATAAAAATTTTTATTTTTTGAAACTTGATTCTGCTATAAACTGAAAATATGTAAATTTGTTCTCAAGTTAAAGTAAGAATCAACCAATCAAATGAGGTATTCTTACAGACTATAAATATGAATTGCACGGGGGTATAAGGGGAGATTAATAATGTATTGAAACCAGAGAAAGGTAAATTATAGCTATCAAAGAGATAGTATTTTTAAATTTTTATTTTAGTCAATTTTTTAGTACTTTCTTATAACTTTATCTGCAAAAAAAAAAACTAATTGATAATTTTAAAAGTATTTTGCAAAAGAGAGTTTAAAAAAATATATATATTTGGGAACTTCGTGAAAATGATTTTCTAATTTTTAAAAGTTACTTGCCAGGAGTATTTTATCTGAAGTTTAACCTAAACTACGCAATAGAGATGGATATACTACGAAATAAAATATGTTTAAATTATAATACAGCTTTATTTATGCTCAACCGGAGGATTATTCTAACTCATATAAAAATAATTTGGGCATTATGCTGGAAGCTTAAACAGAAAACTATTTGCCGTCTAAAAAAATTTGTGACGCATTATTTATAAGCTTATCCAGGAGTTTTTTTTTTTTTAAAAGAATAAGATATTTATATCGTATGAGTTATCATAAAATATAATGAAAGAAATAGAATGTTTAGTCCTTTTTGAAGGAAACATTTTTTTTAAATATATATTTTACAAGAATTAAAAAGAACTTATTAAGAAATAAAACCTATATAAAAAAAATGAACATATAGTAGATAAATAAAGGATGGATCCATGAAAATACAAATATTGTGTAAAAGTTTACCGGATAACTTAAGTTAAATTGAACAGAGTGATGCATCAGAGAATATTGAATAAACTTCGTGGGAATAATTCTTTAATATTACAGTTTAATAATTTTCATTCTGAACAGTAAAGACCTAGGATTATTTTCTATAAATTTTACTAAATGGATTAATAATTATTTTTATTTTTAAACTTTAACACGCTTGGAGGAGAACATTTTAAAACTCTAGAGAAAATAATAAACATTTTTGGATTTTATCATGAACTATGGTCAAGTGAAGACGTAATTATAGTTTTAAATTTTTATTTTACTAACTTAGTTAAATGTAAATTTTTCTATTTATAAGATTAGGAAAACATAAAACATTAATTTGTTAATAACATAAAATTTATAATATAATCTAATAATTTAGATAAGAATATTTTTAAATAAAACGTATGGATGTGTCTTTTCGTTTATGTATGCAATGTTTTTCTATATCCAGTGGATGGAAGAAGCCTACTAAAAATGATGACCAGATAAAAAGGGTTATTTGGTAATAATAATAACTATTAATAATTTATAATGTATATTTTGTTTTCTTTAGATCATCTATGAATCTAAGAATGAAGTGTAAAAGTTTTAATTATATGTAACGCATTTTCATACAACATTTTAAAAAAACATTATGAGATAGGATTGATTTGAAAATATGCATACGACGAATTTTTTTTTTATATATTAGTGATATAATCCAACATAATAACAAATAATTATGTGATTCTTTTAGAACTTTCATGTTATTGGATATTCAAATATTGTCTAAGTAGATTGTATATGATTAAACATACAGAATAATGAAGTAAGCAAACTTTTCTTATGGAACAGTGAAATTGTTTTAAACTATCAATGAATTTTATTTATTGTTTTGTAAATGCAGATAGTTATTTATCGATGTAAGATGTAGAAAAATCTTGAGAAATAATGTTGAGATAGTGGCTTGGAAGTACTATAGTTAGCAGGAAACCAAGATGATGTATTTTTTTAAAAAATAGGATATGATAAGGAATAGAAATAATATTTAGTCTTTATGTGGTTATCAGCATAGTTAACAAAGCCCTATGACTGATACACATTTTATTTGGACAGTGTTTTATATGTCTTTAAATATTTGATGTTTTAAATAAAGCTGAAGAAGTAGCTTTAACATCGTTCATGTATTAGAGGTTATTAGACAGGTAAAGGTCATACCTCTTTGCACTGTGCCATGATTTTTTGAGATATATTAAGAGTGATACTCTAGCTTTCTTCCTTAAATCCTATACATCTGTTTCGCTATCTTTATTTCATGTAACTGCATCGTTCAGTAAGATATTTTGAAAAGAAATGATAAATAATTTAGAACTTAGGTTATGCTATCGTTTTGTATAAGATTGGTTTATTTGCTTAGAAGGAATAGAATTTATAACTTGAAATTGAAGGTCCAAAGTATCCTAAGGAAAGGAAAGAATCATAGAATATATTTTGAATTTATTTTCGGAAATGAAATATAAATTTTTAAAATAGAGTATCTAAACAAGATATTTTCTTTAGAATGTTGATTATTTTTGAATGCTTTATTTTTTTTTGAAGAAAAATAAGTATTGCATATTTTTAAAATACAATAGTACAAAGTAAATTATATAAACAATATGCATAGTATATTTTTTTGTTTATTGAATAACAGGAATATATTGATTATTACACTTATATCATACTAAAGTAAGGCTAAATAAGAATGTATTATGATTAGTAAACATCGTGTGATAAAACACTAAAATCTAGTACTGAATTTTGGATGAATATTTTATGTAACATCTTTGACTTTGCAAGATGAAAATTTTTTTTTAATATTTTGAGAAATCCATACTCATTATAAAGTTAATTTTGTTTTTTCTGTAGAATGTTTTCCTATGAATTTTTTTTTTAAAAAAATAAGATAGTTTAATAATATTAAGGATGAAATATTCTGCTAATAAGTAAATATATTTATAATAAGTTAACCATAATGAGAAACCAAATGGTAACATTTTTTTTTAATATTTTGTCTTAAGTATAAATAAAGATATAACTAAACTATAAACTATTTTTATATAACTTAGTAGATAAAAATGTAAGATTAAAATAAGGATATCCATTGTAAATAGTGTACATAAATTGTTTATTTTATTTGTTGTTGTTAATAAACTTTGTTAAAATTTGTTTTTCAAAATTTTTGTGTCTTGATTGTTTATTTCTCCACTTCACTGCATGAAATCACGATATATTCATAACAATTGAAACAAAAATATAATTTTGCACAAAAAGATAAATAGAGAATTATTTTAAGAATTTTAAATATTTTATTGGTATTCTTTTAATTAAATAATTATAATTTTACATTGTTTTATTGGTCATAAATCAGTTATCACAATAGTATACTGAATTATATGCTATCAGTTGCCACACATCCTTTGTTTATCAGATTATCATATGCTACCACGTATTTATTATATTATTACATGAAGGTAAAAGATTATATAAAATTATTTTATTATTTTATTATGGTAATAAAAATATAACGAAAAGAAAAGATATCCAGTAGTAGTTAAACAATGAAGAATATTATTATTATTATTTATTATTATTAGTTTCAGTGTAGTAGATTATGACATAAAATCCCTTCTCATATTTTACTACCGTATTTTTAAATTAACTTAGAATAAACTTTATGAACCTGAGATTATTTTATTGAGCTAGATTATTATTAAATAGAAGATTAAGATTTAATTATTAGTTTAATCTTAGTGAGTAGAAGTTATTAAAGTCATAAGAATACTATGAGTTTGTTATTTGAAATAGTAATAAGGGGGGATAGTGTTCTTATGCCATTGAGGTAGTATCCTGTGGGATATTGGCTCAATGTAATCTATCTTGTCACCTGTATTTTCACTTCAAGTCTCATGAAAATATTAAATATTTATTTAATTTATTTTTATAAACTGAACCTTATTCGTATTTTAAATTTGAGCTAGTGAAACATTTTAATTTTAATGCTGAATATTTTATTTATTAATTATTAACTGAGATAGAACCCATTTTATTTTATATCATATATTATCTGGAAGTGAAGATGCACAAGACAAGGTTAGATTTTGGCATGCCAACTTTAGGGGCTAGAGATGTGTTAGTAAGGGCATCAGATTCAACCAACAGAAGGTTAGATTTTGCTCGCCCATTGTGGCTGCACGATGTGTAGTTGGGACTACAATCGATAGGTCAGATTGTGGTACCCAAATATTTAGGCTATGAGATATATTAGGAAAGTAGTTAAGAATATACAATACAATAGTTAGTATTAGAATTTGTTCATGTAACTTTGAAGATTATTGATAGGTATATCTCACAGAAGATAGATAATTTAATATTTTATTATAGCAATAATTATTTAGGATTTGATTATTATAGTGAACTAAGTGCTTATTACTAAAAATATTGCAATTTTATGTGGTAGATAATCTGACTGTTTAAAAATAGTAAAGTATAAATTAAAACAATTAGCAAATAAATATCTGAGACATGCATATGTGGCTTACGATTATTTTATTACATATTATGACCATGTCAATTATTGAAATATTAACGATATATTTTGAAAATATTTTATTATGTGCAAAATATCTGTGAATCATGCATGTGGGAAAATAATGTTGTGACACATAATTTTAATCGTTATGGTTACTGTAATTAATTAGAGTTAGTTTGTATAAGGATATAAAAAAAGTATTATCTATAGTTTTTTGTGGGTGATGGTTAGATGGAGATAGAAGAAACTGGTAAGGAACTATTTTTATGAAAAATTAATAGTAATATATTGTTTAAATATTGAGTTTTGAGAAAAGCATATTTGCAAAAAAAATGAATAATCAAGATAATAATTTAGAGAGTGAAATATCTGAGTTTATTGTCGATGAAAGTTGTGAGGAGGAATGAGAAATAGAAAACTTAATCGAAATGGAAACAGTTTTAGATAGTGTCCAAATTATAGATAGTAAAATGAATGAAGAGGAGAAAGAGGTTATGGAAATTAAAACAGTGGAAGAAAAGAGTAATAGTGCCTAAAAAGGAGGTAGAGAACTCCCAAATATCTCAAATGTTATTGATGATGAAGGAGATGAAAGAAGATAATAGAAAAAATAGAGAAGAGATTAATGAAAATATGAATAAAAATAGAGAGGATACAAAAGCTCTTAATGAGAAATATGATTAAAAATAGAGAAGATAGTAATACAAAGTTTAGATGTCTTAATGAAAATATGATTAAAAATAGAGAGGATACAAAAGCTCTTAATGAAAATATGAGTAATAATAGAAGATGATATGAATAGCTCTTAATGAAAATATGAATAAAAATATTGAGTCTCTTAATGAAAACCTAAATAAAACAAATATAAGATTAGAATCTCTTAGTGAAAATGTGGACAAAAATAGTAATGAAATCAGAACTTGTGTAGAAAGTATGAATCAAAAACTTAATGAAACCTGTAAGACGGTAGAAGATTTTAAGGTGGAAGTACAAGATAAATTTAATAATTTGGATTTGAGATTTGATAGCAATGAAAAAGTCATTGGTTCTTTAAAGGAGGAAATAGAGCACATAGATTATAAGAATCAGGAATTGCTAAAAAATAAATTTTCCGAATTCTCTGAGAATACTATAAAGGGTTTGAGCAAGCAAATAGAAGACTCTATCAATCAGTGTCAGATAAACAATAGCAACTTAAATCAGAAGCTTGATAGTAATAAATCAGATGTTGATCATGAAATTGGGGAAATAAAAGATCATATAGGTCGTATGGATGAAAATTTTAAAATTGTAAAGGAAGAGGTAGTGCAGACCAGAATAACTGTGAAAGATGAAATGGAGAAAGAATTAGTAGAGAAGTTCAAGGATTTGATAGTACAAACTAGGATAGATGTAAAGGAAGAAATAGAACAAGATTTGGTTAAGAAATTAAAAGATCTTGGTATTCAGAAAGCTGATATTGATATTCAGAAAGCTGATGAACATAAGTATGGATCTAAAGTTGGTGAGAATATGAAACGTTTACAGAAAGATGTAAAAGAACAGGCACAGCAGTTGGAAAATAATAATAATGAGTATAGAGAAATAGTAGATCAAAACTTGGATAAGTTTAAAAATGAACAGAAGTTATATGTAGAACAAGCGATTGGACAGATAAATTTCGAAGAAAAGTTGCAGCAAGTGTATGAACAAATGGAGGAGATTAAATCCATTAGTAATAAAACTTTGGAATTAGGCAAAGAAAAAGTATTGCGTATTGCGTAGTAAGTATGAAGACTGTATAAGTCCATCCCCAATAGATAGAATAGAATATCTAAGAAAAGGTGAGGATAACCAATTAGAACATACTAATGTTAAAGAAATAGACAGCAGACCAGTTAGGGAAAATATTAGTTGTGATGGAGGTTCGAATAGCTCGATGGCATTACGTTTTATGAGAGTCAAACCATTTAGAGGAGACTATACTGAAAATCCATCTGAGTTTCTGAATAGTTTGGATGAGCTATTTTTGATATGTGTTCTGACAGAAAAGGAAAAATTAGCCATCTGTAGTAATCATTTAGGTGGCACCACCAAAGACTGGTGGCAGTCGCTCTTTGAAAGGCCAAATACTTATGGCGACTTTAGGTATTTAATTATAGGGAGTTTCTGGAATGCAGACAAACAAGATAGTATTAGGTTCCAGATAACTCAAGAAAAATACCACTCTAGTAAGGGCAGTTACACTAGTTTCTTTCGAAGCCAGGCTGTCAGATTGAAAACGCTTACTGCATGTCCATTATCTGAAGGGCAGATAGTCAGGATAGTACGCCATAATTTGCCCAGAAATGTGGAGCAATTATTAATTGCAGCGGACCGTTATTCGATAGAAGATGTGTCGGAGGTATTAGACGCACTTGAAATCACTGAGACATCTTTAGATAGCAGATTCAAAGCAAATAGGGAAAGAAATAATTATCCGTTATCAAATATTAACATTAACAATAATAGTCAAAGATTTCAAGCAGGTTTTAAGAGGAGATATAATTTTAGAGAGAGAGATAGGGTATCTCCCCATGCTAAGAAAGCAGTTAGATTTGATAAATCTAGGAGTAGGGTAGAGGTACAAAATAGTCAACCCTCTACTAGTGGTATTACTACAATTTTAAAAAGACCAAATGTTAAAACAAGTGAGAAAAAGTTAAACTGAAAAGGTCTTTGTGTATTAGTTCCTCTTTGCAAGGACCCGGTGCTAACAAATTGGGGAACGATCAGATGTGGATGCTAAATACTTTAGATTTAGACATTGATTTTTTAGAACCCTTTACTATAGGTGAACCTCCTATAACGTATCAATATCCGGTTATAATTTTACATATTGAAAATATAAAAGTAGAAGCATTGATTGACTCCGGAAGCCAAGCTTCTATATTATCAGAATCAACCTATAAAAATCTGGTATGCATAAAAGGTGATATACCTTCATTGCCAGTAAAACAAATACAAGTAACTCTGGCAAATGGAAAGAGAACGAAATTTAACAAATAAACAAGTTTGGATTACCTTCAAAATTAATAACACAGAGTTTGGGCATGTTTTTCTTATTATGCCTGGATTGATACATGAAGCCATAATAGGTGCTGACTTCATGATTTTAAATGATTGTCAAATAGATTTTTATAACAAAATTTTTACTTGTAAGAAGGAAAGACTTAATTTTGAATATGGTGTGCATAACCTTTCCAATCAATTACTATGCATCCATAATACATTGATTGATGCTAGCATAAAAGCAAAAATTGAACATATTTATGCAGTCGATTCTAAATTAAGTGAGAAATTATATCAATTAATGTATAGCTTTAAAAGCATTTTTCTAAAATCCCTGGTATAATAGAGGGATATACCCATCGTATTAAATTGAAGTGTAATGATCCTTTTCATCAAAAGATGTACCCAATCCCTTACCAATATAAGAATGAGGTACAGAGTCAAATAGACATGATGCTAGAGTGGGATATAATAAAAAAGTGCCCTTCTCCTTATGTAAACCTCATTGGTTATTGTAAAGAAGAAGGATGGCAATATTAGGGTATGTTTGGATGCTCACATGTTAAATACTATAACTGTGCCACAGCGTGACATTCCTCCACC
>JAQFVV010006576.1:285168-371419 GCA_028023455.1 Epiperipatus broadwayi | reverse complement strand
CGTACACTGACGACAGTGTAAATTGATATTCATTAGCTATCCCACACACATCTGCCACTTTATAAACCAAATTAATAACTATATTTTTGTACAAATGAAATGTTTCATTATCAAAGTATGATTGTCTTTCAAGTCGGTTAGATGCTATTTTGTTTTTTCTGGGGGTGTAGTGGCAATTTTAATATTATCTTTCTTAATAGCGCTAAATATCATATTCATCGTTATAGTACATATTATTGGTATAGCCACAACTATCAATAAAGTCATCCATTAAATGTAATTCTTAATGTATCAATCAAACATAATATTATTTCTCTATGACCCACTGTTATGTAATTCTAATGAGGCCAATGATCACTCAGTGATGATATGCGTTTACGTATGTTTTATTAAAATAATAAATCTTAAATATATATATCATAACATTTCTGAATCATTGTATTTTCTTTTATTTAAGTTAATATTTTTATTAATAAGTTAGGCCTCTACTGACTATATGATCTATGTTAATATATAATTAAAATGATAGATTATGATGTTTGATCATTTCTAAATTGCGTTTCATACTAAATATCCCACCATCAAACTTAACTTAGAGTCTTTTTGTGTCTCTGATGTGCGATGCTGGCGGTGAGAGATGAAAATTGATCGATATCATCGGGATTGTTGTTCATAAGTTGGTAGATCTGGGAAGTAGGCAAATAGGGCAGAATTCATGAGTGTTCCTGACTTACGCATCTTGTGCATGATTGAATTCGAGGTACTTTTGCCTAGATGCTAGATCTTGTTATGTGAACATACAAAATTGACCGGTACAACATACTATTCATGTTTTGAATCTGCCTATAGTAGGCTTATGTGCTAACTTTAAATCCATGGGCAAATATGGAAAAAAATCATTCTTAGAATCTGTTTCCAGGTTGTTGAAATGGTTTTATTCAAAGAATGAACTTTCGATTTTGATCACATTCCAATCATACTTATGATTTGTCTGTCTGAGTTTAAATCCAAAGGAAATCTTAAAGTTGATTTCAAATTCTAATCATGCTTAGAATCTACTAGCCAAGCTTATCAGTTGGTTTCAAAGTCTAGATTAGATGTCAATATATTTTTTTAAGTTTTAATCAATATATGATTATTGTCCAGGATTATAAATTTGACTTGATTCTGTATTCATACTTTTTACAACATTTATTTATGTTTAGGCTTCAGTCAAAAATAGATTCATGTTGCCAGACGTTTGATGTGAATTTCCATCAAAGAACACTTTAAAATTATATTTATGATAATTAGGATCTCTTAGCTGAGCTTATGAATTAGGTTAACATTAAAAATAAATGTTACATTTTTGGAAAATGTAATTGCTCTTAGCATTAGCCATCTAAATCTGTGAGTGGATTCAACTGCAACCACATAATGCTTTGAATACAAATCATGTTTAAGTTTTGTATATCAAATCTATGACATGAGGTCAATCTGAAAGTCAACAGAAAAATAAATGAATATGAGATGGTTGACCTGCAGTTTAAATTAGGGGTAAACATGACTTTTTTTCAAGGTCATATCATGCAAATTTATCCCTGCCTGGCCTACAAATTAACTTCTAATCCAATGTTAAACTTGAAGTTATTTTTTCAAATCTTATGAGTTAAGTTGGATCCAGGAATTATTTTCCAAGTTTTCACCCTGAATGTGTCTGTTCTTTGTGTGAATATAAAGCTAAATTTGACTTGATTGACAAATTACAATAATGCATGACCTATTACTTGATATTAAATACAGCATTAAACATGAAAATAATTTCATGTTCTCTTTATACTATGGGAATGTCTGTCTGATCAATAATGTTGAATTAAAATCCTTGATGTTTTTCACATTTTAATAAACTTAAAATCTGTCTACTAGGACAATGGGTTCAGTTTGATCTCAAGAATATACTTAATTTTTTTTCAAATTTTAGTTCAAATTCAACATTCATCTGTCTCACATGTGACCTTATTTTTGGTTTATTATGTTTCCTTTTGTGTTCTTTTTTCTATTAGATTTGCCATATACACAGGCACATTAGTGATTGTACTTTATTTATAACTCATATATATTAAGCTTTGTGTTATCAATCCAGAACGAATCATATTTATTTATTTGTTCAACCAATCTCTCATAGAGCTGGATTGTCCACAGACAACTGGATACTCTTGTCTGATTTAACCCAATATTCACCTGTACTGTGTTATGTATTTAAACTGCTTCTTTTTTTTACATTAATAAATTGGAATGTTTATACTATGTTGGCAGTTGTATTTGTTATTCATGAGTAGATAATTTTGTGCTGGAATTTGTTTGACCTTTTTACTTCTTGTTTTAAAGATGAAAATTTCCATACAAAGTGTTTGCATGTATTTAAATGTCTTGAATAATTAGGGTTGTGTAGGCATTCCATAATATTATCTCTAATATTTTTTCCACCTGTTTTTGTTTTCTTCTGGAATTTGAAACACGTATTTTTCTATAAATAGATTTCGCTTCTGAGGCTATCACTAATATAGTTTTATGCATGATAAAACCCATGTCAAAAAAGAGAAATCATTGTTTTTTGATATGACTAAAAATTTTAAAACATAAAAACGAAATTTATCATCCTGCAGTTAGATCAAAATCGGTGTAATAAATATTCTCATGTACATGACTCTAAAATAATCAACTTTAATTAAATGTTATTAAAACAGGGAAAACTCTCCATACAATAGTATCATGTGATCTTTCATTAAATGTTTTTACATTTTGAATTATTTTTGTATCTATTCAGGCTTGCAAAGTTTCAACTCCTATCACCTTTAAGTTTATAACTCTGATTTTAATTTCTTTAGTGTCAGTGTAAGTTTTAGTTCCAGTGCTGTATGACAAATACTTATAGATACAATATCATGTAAGTTTATAACGCAGATTTAAATTTGATTAAGTGGCATCTGGTATGTAATTCATTTTGTAAAAGAATGATTATCTGACATCAATAGTAATTCAGTTATTTAGGAGTTATGGCAAATATCTAGTTACTATAAAGTGAATCACGTTAATTTTAATTTCTTTAACTGACATTATATAGTGGTAATTTATTTCCAGAAGAATATATTAATTTCAGCTATAAAATATCATTACAATGCTCCTAAATGAAGATAAAAGTCTCCAAGCTTTGTAGAATGATTAATACTAAAACATAATTAGAAATACACTATTAAAGCATCATTACAGTTGACATTTCACGTTCAAAATATATATTATTATTGTTTTACGTCCCTTCTCATTTGCATAAAAACCTTTAAAAAGTCTTAAAAGACGCTCCTCTTGTAGACCTATGTATAGGAAATTATTTTAGTGGTGTTAAGATAATGAATAAATGTTAAAGGTACTATAAATTAGTTATGTAGTATCACGTGACCATTGTTTAAAATCTTAAAAGATGGCGGCTATATGACGAAACCTCGCAACTTCAAATCATTTTAAACCTATAATAATAAGTTGTTTAATATGAGCAGATATTGTACATGAATGAATTTTAGAATATAATGGATAGAAATTTAAAAGATATGGTAAAGTTTAAATATAACAAGACTACTAAAAAAAAAAGACTCTTTCTAAACGTAATATAAAACCAAAAATATTTTATTAAAAAATATTCAGTTTCTTTTTCTTTTCTTTATCAACGCAAAAACCTTTATTTGAAATTTAATCAAGAGATTATATTACACAGATTAAAATGAATTTATGCCTGTATATACTAAATATTTCTACTCTTACACATAGGCAAAAATTTTTCATTCAATTGCCATGATCCCGTTTGAAAAGATCATGAAATCTTAAAACTTTGATCCAAATACAGTGTTTCTTTAAAGTAGCTGGTTCTTACCTAATTCAGCTCATGATAACACAATTTATCAATAAACATTTATCATGTTGTTTATAGCTAGAGAGCAAAAGCAAGAATTAAAAACATTGCAATTCTCTCAATCAGACATGGGCTAATCTGCAGATTTAAAACATCTTATCACCTGTTTGCCACTTCCGTATTCAACGTGACTACAATTCTATCTTTGTTTCTTAGCAATTTAAAAGATTATAGGATATGACATATTTTTGCACCACCATTTATGTTCATAGATTGAGATACATTGTCATACAGTTTCTTATTGACTGTTTTTTTTTTTACCTTTTTGCCCACCATTACAAGACAAAACCAAAACAAGTAGTTATTAGAGTAATATAAGTAAATGACAACATTTGAAATTATATTAAAGTTGCTGTATACAGGGGTTACGGACTTTCTATAGGTTTTGTCAAATTATATTTCAAATTATCCGTTTACCAGCTATATGTGCATTACCGTAAGCTTCACAAAATTAAAGAGTCCTTTATATGATTAGTTTACTTGTTTTATTTACAAAATCTTAAACACAATAATTAAATGCAACAGCGTAATACTGTTTAGATATTACAGTTTATAAACATCGCGCTATATAAAAATGATTTATTTAAATACAATATGGTAAATCAGTCTCTGCTTAATTATTATCCTTGTCATTCAGAGATACAAATGTCACTTATTTGTAAGGCTTTAACACTATACATAAACTTCAGATTCTATCACATGCTAGTAGTTATTCCTGGCTTTACTAATGCTCTTCTCCAATCTCACAGCCTCTAAATATCTATTGCTTAGAAAAATTTATAACTACTTAACTTCATTTTGTAATTTAACATCCAGCCATCTTTTTTTACTACACAACTGTCTTCCCAGCATAATTTTCACCTCTGTATATCCAGGTTTTTTCACTACAGTTATTTTCTAGAATACCGATATCCTAAAATCAATTTATCGGTCTTTACATTTTATTGCAGACAGTCCAAAAGTGTAGATGACTGTCTGAAATAAAAGAAATTCAACTAAGTAAATGTTAAGGAATATAAAAAATGTAGCAATATACAGGATTGTGAAGTAGAGATGCAAGATAGAATTTAAACTCAATTAATGTTTTTCAAAGTTACTATAATGTAAATGATAACAATCAACTCTTAAGCTATCAACAATTTCAACCTGTAGTCAAGGCAACTGCTCTTTACATATTGAGAATGTTGATAACTTAAGGGTTGATTGTTATCATTCCAATTTATAAACCTATTAAACCTTGAATAATTTATTTATTTTCTTATCATAATCTAATCAAATATCTCTTTGTTAGCACCCAACAAGCTACATGATTTTTAATTATTGTAAATTATTAACTGTCTTAAAAAATCAAAGCCAATAAATGGTTACCATGGACAAATATCTCTACTTTGTAAAAAGTGTTTAATTCTTCAAAATGAAAATAAAGCTTTTGCATTAAAAAACAATCTGGATTTTCCCTCTTTTCCATTTATTTAAAGTCACTCATTTTTTAATGGTTATCAAGATTTTCAATTATAAACATTAAATTTTGAATAAATATTTTCCTCTTTATTAATAAATTACATTTCTTTCTCACAATGTAATTTTGATATTTGAAATAAAAGTTAGTTTTCTTTTAATTCTTGTGTAATAATCATCATTTATAATTCTATTTTGTAAAGATATTAGATGTCATTAAAGTTTATGAATGTAATTCTAAATATTGATAAATTCCAAAAAGTATGATTCTTAAGAAGAAGACACCCAAAGACAAGTAACTAAGACTAATGATCATGTCCTTTTATTTTGCCAAATACTGCTCATGGTTTAATGTAAAGGTACTGTATGTGTTTGATTCTAATCATCAAGGTATCAATTAATGCCACTTGTAAAATATCTTACATACTTTTGATTAATAACCATTTGATCTTCCAAATTGTTCCATATATTTTTGTCTCTAAAAAACACCTGTATCAAATGTTTTCATTTTCAGGTAATATTATCTTTATGTGACAGTTATCATTCTCTTAAGTAATTATAGAATTAATTAAGTCTTTAGTCTTTTGAACTGCTGTCTGTATAATCTAAACTCTCCTTTCTTCTTATGTTAATATTTGGAAGCAGTATGTTTTTAACACTTTACGGTTTATAAATTTTATTTGCTTGTATTATTAAAAGATGAATTAACATTTTTGTTAAATTAAATCTTTATATCTTATCATGGGAAAGGGAAAATAGATTTGATCCACAAAAAACGTTTTTAAAATTGTTTTTTTTTTAACTATCTGCCATGTAAGTTTAGAGTAGGAATTATATACATTATTTGAAACAATCCTATTAGAGTCATGTAATATCCATGGATTCAAGACTGTATGTATAGATCTATACCAATCAATATGGAAATGAAGAAATATATTCTCTTGGTTTTTGAATATTTTCACTTAACACCTTAAAAATAATATAAAGAAATGTTTGTCAAATTCTGATTATATTTAGAACATGTCTGCTGAACATATTATTTGAGTTCAAATACAACAAACAAACTTGAAAAAGAAATTCTAATCATACATAGATTCTGGTTGACAGTCCTAATCATGCTTAAAATCTGTGGTGGTAGTAAAGTTTAGGACTTGTCTTCCAGGTTATAATTGAAGTTTAAATCCAGGAATCAATTTAGTAAAAAATTATTGTTTCAATTATCTTTAAAGTTTATCTTCTATGATGGTAATATGCATTTGAATTCAAAAATAAACTTTTTTCTTCCCTGTTTAATTCATGCTAATTAAATGCTTTCCATGCTTATGAATTGGATTCACATTCAAAACCTTCAACTAGTCATTTTTAAAAAAAATTTCTAATCATGCTTAGGATTAATCTGTTAGGAATATGGCTAATTGAATTAAAAACAAATTTGAAACGATTTCCAACTACTAATCAAAATCTGAATCTGTTAACGAGGCTTATGCTTTGAGGTTGAATCCAGGGTTAAATTTGAATGTTAATCAAAGTTACAGTCTGCCAGTCAGAGGATGACATAAGTTTGAATTAAAAAATAAACCTTCAATTTTGGTCTAGTTGAAATCAAAGTTATAATGTATTGATAAGGTTTGTGCTGGAAGTTTGAATTCCAGTGTATTCAATATTTAATTATGTGTTTAGCACCTGAATATCAGTGTATTCAATATTTAATTATGTGTTTAGCACCTGAATATCAGATGTACATATTGGCATCAAACCTGAGAGTAAAACTTTTTTTCACATGTTAATCAGGCTTAGTTTTTATTTTCCCTAGTTTTGACACTTGCATATAAAGAATCTGTGTGACAGATCTATGAACACAATTTCAATGCAAAGATATTCTTGATTTTTTAAATGGTACTTATGTTTGAAATCTTTCCACAAGGCTTGTGAGCTAAGTCTAAATCCAAGAGTAAATTACATTTTTTTTCAAATTTTAATTGTACTTACCAAAGCATTTATATGTCAGATCTATGATTGGATTCAAATCCAAGAACAAATACAATTCTTTTTTAAGTAAACATTATGATTTGCAGTCACATGCCATGACTCAAGTTTAAATCCAAATTAAAAATATTAACTTCTAGTTATGTATAGTATCTGTACATCATGTTCATCACCTGTATTCAAAACTAATGGGCAATGTGATTTATTTTTAAGTTCCCATCATGGAAAACCCATTTATGTTAGGGTTAATCCATCATTAAACTTTAAGTTTATTTCAGGTTCTGACCATCTTCCTGTCAGACAAAAAGGTTTGGATTCAATGTCAGTATTATACAATTTTTTTTGACTGCTAATCATGCTTACAGCCTTCCATGTTTATTACATGAATTATAACTAACATTAAACATGGTAATAAACTTACTTAAAAAATATCTGCCAGCCCTGTAATGGTAGATTGATTCTAATGGTAAACATGAAATTGTTTACAATTAGTAATCTCATTGAAAATCAATCTGCTTGAGTTTTGAATATGTTTTAAATTCACGAATAAATTTTGATGAATTCCTAATTTTAGTCAATTTAGCATTTATCTGTTAGGACAATGGTGTTTGATTTTATTTCAAAAATAGATTTGAATTTTATTCAAGTTCAAATCAGGTTTAAGGGCTGTCTGCCATGCATATATCTTTATTTATGCTCAAGTTAATGATAGTATTTATAGCTCACAGATTAAAAGCTCTCTGTACTCAATTCAAGTCTCATATATACCACTTTATTGCTTATCTTTAAATAAAAGACTGATCTTAGACCAGCAATGCAGGAGACATGCTATGCCTTTTCACATTTTGTTCAGATACATTCTTCTCAATGAGTTTTTACTTCAGTGCAAATCTACTTTCTATTTTCTGATTAATATTACAATTTTTAAGCAGTACAAAACAAGAAACATTTGGAGTATATCTACTACTGAAATCAATGAAGTTGAGTACATGCACATGTTGGACATGCAATGGCTTGATTTAGTAGGCATCACTGTAATAGACTGAAATAACTATATATGGGAAGTTTGTACCATGGAGATGATAATGCAAGACAAATGTAAATTTTGAGACATGAGAATTTATGATAGCACAAAATCTGTGAGAGGAATCACCAATTTATTCAGTCTGTTGGAAGGCCTACAAAACTGCTGCATTATGAATAGACAATTTTTTTATCATTGTGACAATTCCTGTTATATTCCACATGTTAATTATGTTTTCATTTTAATCATTTTGTAATTTCATGCCAGATATAGACATAATATTTAGGCATGCTGATATTCTAAATATAGTCATAGTATATAATTTATTATTATTGTTTTGCCAATTTTGTTTTAGTGATTATTTTGTAATTTCATGCCAAGCTTAAATATCTGTATTTAAAATAACATTTGAAAATTGCACCAATGTCATACCATATTTAATATTTTTTGTCTGCAATTTGTATTTTTATTATGTACATTTTTGAGATTTAGTCTGATGCAATTAGTGGTATGTATTAGAGCTGCTACACCTTTTACATCCATATTCAGATGATTGAAATAATTATATTTATAAAGCACATATTCGTTACTTAATGTAATATTTATTAACCCTTTAACTGATTCTTTGAACTTGTTTAACAGGTTAATCTTTGTCTAATTTTTGTATTGGTCCACTATTTAAATCTGAGAACAATATTATTCATCAGTTTCATTTCCAGTCGGTTTCTATTGTTAAAATATTAATCTAAAATACACAGAATTTTTTTCATTCAGCTTCTAAAAATTGAATAATTTTAAATTCAAATTGGTTAAATGTAATGAAAAATTTAAAATAATGCTAATAACTGAAGAAAAATATAAGAAAAAATGTTTAAAAAATAACCAGTGGTAAAACAGAAGAATGATATTTCAACCAATCACTGGTGTCATTATTCAATTTCTACCTGTCAAAATAATTTACTTTTCTGAACAGTTATCATTCCCAACTTATTTTTTTTTGTAATATTTAAAATTTTTCGAATCAGACTTTATATTTTGATAAAGTAATATAAATTCTTATTTATGAATGTAAAAAATTACGATAAATATAATTATTTATTTCAAAATACGAATGCGTAAAAGATTTTATTTTGATTTATTTAGAACCACCTATTATTCAAATTAGAGTTGCTATGTATAAACAACTGTTTTCAAAAATGATTATATTCATGAGCTTATTTTTCTTGTAATATTAAAAATTTTCCAAATCAAACTTTATATTTTGATAAATTAATGTAAAATCTTATTTATGAATATAAAAAATTACAATATAATTATTTACATCAAAATCAATTACGAACATGTAGAACATCTTCATTTAGTTTCTGAATTTGTCATTTAGAAATGCCTACAAGACAATTTCCAGATTTGGTAGGCATCCAATCAGAAAAAAGATATGATATAGCCAGAAAATAAAATTGATTTTTTAAAAAAAAATATAATGCTATATGCGGATATTTTTAGGACTACAATTTTAAATTTTGAATTTCCTATAATTTAAGCCTAAAATGAAGAAATTGTCACCAAAATTGACCAACAGATGGTGCATGCTACATCCAAAAACTGTAAATAACAGTACTGTACAGCAACGAGATTTAAACGAAATAAACAGCTAAAACCTTAAGAATATGCACCTGAAAAAATGACAGCAAGAATCTCTGCAAATCTTTAACACAAGATTTATTTAAAAGACAAAAGTGGCTTCTCTTATCTTAATCTATTTTTTAAATAAATAGGACAATCTAAAGCATTTTGATGTGAAAGTGTAAAGCCATTAAATACCTCACTGATTAAGTCCACAATTTCTATAACACATTAACATTAGTGAAATGTTTCAATTTACAATGAATCAGTATTGAGATGTTATGCTTAGAAATCTATTAAGGTAATATAACATTGTAATAATTATATTTATAAACCACATATTCATTACTTAACGTAATATTTATTAAGGCTAAACTATTTAAAACTCAGTTCAGGAAAGACAAACTAGAATATGTTCAAAATTAGAATATTTTTTTAAAATACTATGCTTTCATGTATCAAATGTATTTTCTTCCTTTACAATATATTTATTATTATATTTCTTGCATATCACAAAGTAAATATTTAATATTTCTTAACAATATGTATGAATGAATTTTTTTAATTTGTTTTATAGGCAGTTTCTATTTTGATTTTGCATATGATACATAAATGGAATTTTGTAAATTTATGAGTCAATTCAAATGTGGTCAAAACTTTTCTACATTTAATCAGTAAGTGATAGATGAATGGAGGTATATTCCTATCAGAAATTTTAATCTTATTCAGTTGTCTTGCATCTAGCAATAATCATTCAGACTCATTCTTCTTCTTTACAACCATTAATAAGTGGTTATAGGGTGATAAACTTTTAGCAATTATTTCTTAATCTATCATTTGTTATATTTGCTTTTCTGCTTCAAATATATATTGATGGGTATAATCTGGCATGATAAGATTGGTTCACCATGACCTTGGTACAATATAATTTCTGATATCTCTAAAAATATTTCATGATATTGATACACTATATCAGTGTTTTTTCCCCATATTGCTTATGCCAATTCTCCTATACTAGCATTATCTAGTACATCTTGGTTTTAAACAAGTTTTGGAATAGTATAATTTTGCAGATGCAAATTCAAACTTTTCATGATTATATGATTTTTTGTATAATGTAATATGCAACTAAATTGGTGCATAAAATCTGACCATATACTACATCAAAAATTAGTCCTTTTAGTATCAATGACACATAATGTAACTTCATTTGTTTTATTTAAATCTTAACTCAAATTTATTTTTAGCCAAGATAAACTTTTATTTATAAGGCAATAGTAAATACTTGTACAGAATTTAGTGGGAGCACCTGTATGAGATGATTAAAATTTACTATCTGTCCATATATCTCTTCAGATACCACAGATATCTGGCATCCAGAATCATTTAGTGCATTGATATCAACTCTCAATGTTAATTTCTATTCTTTGCATATCATAAATTTTCTACTACATCAATTCTTTTCCATTCTCCATGTTCTCTATCTTCATAATCTGACCTCAAAAGGAGAAACAATCTAACAAGGTCCTTTACATTTAACAACCTGTTTATAAGCAGTGTCACCATATTTAATGGATATCTCACTTGTATGTGGCATTGGAATTGAGGGGTGATAAGTGGGAGTTGTTTTTCATGGACGGGGCTGGATTATAGATTGAGATATTACATGAGCTCTATCAATGCATCCAGAACTTCCCTTTATTTTACATTTTTCTCTATAATGTTGAAGTCTTTGGTGATTGTTAACCCTGATGCAACCAATGGATGCTTCCCTCCTTCTGTTTAATTGCCAGTTTGGTGTGGAAAATTTGCCTTGCATAACCCATAACTTCCTGAGTCTGGAGGCTGATTGTTGATAGCTTTTACAAACTTGGCAACTTGATCTATGCTTTTTTGGTCAGTGTTGAAGATCAACTGTTCAGTGTGAAAGGATAAGTTACATTGAATAATTCTGAAGATGTGGGTTTCTGTTATGACACATGCAGACATTACTTACTTTTGACACTTGCCTTCTAGAAAACTGTGTGTTACTTTCACCATCCTTTATGTGGAATCTTTCCTGTATAATTTGCTATTTCATTGCTTTTTCACATTCTTCACTTCAAAACCTAAAAATTTGTTCTCTGTATCCAGAATAGGTGTTTGGTTTCTTTATTGTTCTCTGTATTTAGAATAGGTGTTTGGTTTCTTTATTATTGAGCAACTCCCTGTAAGTGATTATATCAATGGCACCTTGCTTTCTTTCTGTTAGTTAGTTCAAGGGGAAATAATTCTCCAGACTGTATTCCATGGTTATCTCTTCTGATTCAATTCTGAATGTGAATTTTTAGAAATTGATATAGTCTCATAACTTCTGTACTGTCCTGTAACTGTCAGGTTTTCATGGGATTCTTTTAGTTTTGTATCTCTTGTGTTTCTTTTACTCTCTTCTTTAGATTCTTTTACAATTTCTAGAAACTAATTTTGTTTGTCTTTTATCATCTTTATATTATTCATTTTTACATCACACTTGATGCCAACTGCTTCTTCCTCAGTTTTCTGTATCATTTCTTGCATATCTAAGAGGTATTTTTAATAATAAATTTTGCATTTGATCTTCATTTTTTTTCTCTTCTCTCCCTTCCAATTTTTTTAATCTTTCTGCTATTGCTGCAATTTATTTTTGTGGGAATCAATAGATTTTTTAACTATTTCTTCTAAATCTTGATGCAATTTTCCTTCCCCACACTCCATTTTCTGTTATATTTTGCTCTTGTATTTAAATTACTATTTCCAGGTTCAGGTTTCTTATAGACTCTTATACTATTTCAAATATATCTTTTATTTCTTTATGCATTTCTTAAAATTCACCAATTCTTTTTTGGGGCTTTGTTTTAAAGTTTCAAATGCATTTCTTCACTTTTTAGTTGTATTTCTTTTAGCATATTTTGATTTATTTACTGTGTTTCTGAAAATTTTTGTTACAGCATTTTCTTGCTATGTTTCTTCAAATATTTGTTGTTTTTCTTTATTTCTTGAATGCATTTTTTTAATTCATTATCTCTTTAAGTTCTAAATGTATTTTGTTTTTCTATTTTTTTCATAAATGCATACAGCATTTCACTATTCAATGTGTCTGATTTTTCTTCTGAAGGCTTTGCTTTTGTTGAAATATCTTCCTGCACAATTGGTTCTAATTCCATTAGTTGTACTCGTTGTTGTATTGATGTATCCATGTTTAATTCTGCTTCCATTTTCTTTGTTTTTGAATGTGTTATCATTTATGTATATATTAAATGTTTATTATATATATATATATATATATATATATTGTAACCTTATATTTTAGTATAAAATATAAAGATTGATATAACTGGTATAAAAATTTCTCTGTCTTCTTCTTGGTGATTTGATTGGCTTGGTTTGCATTTTGAACAGATTATTTTATTGCATTCAAAATAATTTATTAGAGAGAATAAGTAATATTTTGCCTTACTTATTGTCTGTGTTATTTTAATGTATTTAAATTGCTTCTTTCCATCCACTGATTTGTATCAAAATATGTTTAACTTTTTGGAAATTGACAGTACACATTAAGTTTAGTAAAATGTGATTGAAAATAATAATAATTCTTATTTATTTAAAATAGTCTTAGAAATTATTTTCATTGAATTAAAAAACCATTTGTTTAACTAATTTTTAATTATTAGATAAAAATATAGTAATCACGTATGCGTTTCAGTGTGAAAAAAAAAAAAAAGAGCGCGATTCTTGATAGCATGCTTGTCTGAAAAAGAGAAGAAAAAAAAAAATGGTGTAAGAATAAAATGTATGCAAAGTATGTTAAGCTTATTTTTAAAGATAATTAATAAGTAAACGGATTTACCAAAAATTTTCCTACAAATCTAAACTTAAATGGTAGTATTCAATAGCAGAATGGATTACTAGATTTAAAAGATCTGTTCAAGTCAGCTAGCCAAGTGGATCAAATCGCTAATAATTTCTCAATATTTACATTTAAAATATGTCAGAGCTTTCAAATTTAAAAGTAGAATTAATTGCAGAAGTAAAGTATATTTGGAATATTTTATTATTATACAAATTGGCAACACTAAATAACTGTTTTAATTGCAGAAGTTTTTCGGATATGAAAACTTTATTTAAAAAAAGAAGTTAAAATCAAATTTAAATGTTAAAATTTATTGAAACGCTGGTTTAATGTTTCTACTTATTCAAATAATAAAGCATTGATTATGTTATCTAAATGTATACTGCCAGTAATATATTTGCTATTTAATTTGTTTGCTGTTTGAATAATGGTAACAGTCTTCAAATAATTAACTAAAACTACTTTTTCTGATTTTATCGTTAATTTGGAATTATTAAATTATTTGCTCTAATTAGTATTTAAGCCAATAAACATCACATGATCACCATCTCTTATGCTTGTGTATAACTGTTGTTAAAACAGGCAAACTCACTATACATATGCCACACACAGCAAGCTAGAGTAATCAATGGATGCCAGAAGGCTTGTGCATAAAATCCCCATCTAGTGCCTACTCATCCAATATCCCCAGACTAGTTTCTGGCTTGTGGCCTTCGTCAGTGAGGAGCCTTGGATCTGAGAGCACTGCATCTAGATCTTAGGATCTAATGCAACCCTCCAGCAACCACCTTTTATCTCCATTTAACTACAAAACTATGAGTCTTAAACTGAAAACACCTTAATGTTTCCAATTCAAGCCCATCAGCTTATATAGTTATATGGGTCTGAACATAGTTCAGCTCCCATACATTTTGGTGTCTTTGGTTCTTTAATAGCCATAGCCATCAACATCCTATTAGGCAGGATTGGTTTTAAGCCAAAAAACATCACATGATCACCATCTCTAATGCTTGTGTATAACTGTTGTTAAAACAGGAAAACTCACTATACGTATGCCACACACAGCAAGATAGAGTAATCAATGGATGTCAGAAGGCTTGTGCCTAAAATCCCCATCTAGTTCCTACTCATCCAATATCCCCAGACTAGTTTCTGGCTTGTGGCCTAATAGGATATTGGTGGCTATGGTTATTAAAGAACCAAAGACACCAAAATGTATGGGAGCTGAACTGGGTTCAGACCCATATAACTATATAAGCTGATGGGCTTGAATTGGAAACATTAAGGTGTTTTCAGTTTAAGACTCATAGTTTTGTAATTAAATGGAGATAAAAGGTGGTTGCTGGAGGGTTGGATTAGATCCTAAGATCTAGATGCAGTGCTCTCAGATCCAAGGCTCCTCACTGACGAAGCCCCACAAGCCAGAAACTAGTCTGGGGATATTGGATGAGTAGGCACTAGATGGGGATTTTATGCACAAGCCTTCAGGCATCCATTGATTACCCTAGCTTGCTGTGTGTGGCACATGTATAGTGAGTTTGCCTGTTTTATCTAATTAGTATTCCTACATTTAAATGTAGATAAATAAATATTAGCCTGGATGTCATAAACTTGGAACAATTTTATATAGAAATGTAGAATTTAATAACTTATGAAGAACATTTTCATTTAAACTCTATATGTCATGCTTTTGTAATTGTCTTATATTCATGGAGCCACGTAAAATCATTAATTTAAAGTGCTCATAATAACTAAAACAAATGGATATAATTACATCTATGGAATTCGGCTATAATTTAGAATTATTACTTTGTGTATTTATTGTTCAAGACATTTTTACATTGATTTCACGGATCATATTTATTATTATAAAATGTATAATTTAATTTATTTATGTGAGTAAGAATGAATGAATTTTAATTTTATCATTATATGAACTTATATGTGAAGTTCGTGAGATATATTTTTACTAGGTTTAAATTAAATTAATGTGATTGAATAAAATATTTATTCAAGGAATAGCACTTGCCCGAAAAAGCTTGAGAATTACTAATGAACTTATTAAGCATCACATGATCACATTTCCTATACTAGCACATTAATTGTTGATAAACAGAGCAAAACTATCCATACAGTATTGCCACCTGTGCTAAACAGTGTTTAGCACAGGTGACAATACTGTATGGAGAGTTTTGCTCTGTTTATCACAATTAATGTGCTAGTATAGGAAATGTGATCATGTGATGCTTAATGGTTTAACACCAATCCTGCCTAATAGGATAGTGGTGGCTATGGTTGTAAAAGAGCCAAAGACACCAAATGTATGGGTGCTGAACTGAGTTCAGACCCATATGACTATATAAGCTATTGAGCTTAGATTGAAAATATTTTTGTGTTTTCAATTTCATTCTCATAGTTTTGTAGTTAAGTAGAGATAAAAGGTGGTTGCTAGAGGGTTGCATTAGATCCTAAGATCTAGATGCAGTGCTCTCAGATCCAAAGCTCCTCACTGACAAAGGCCACAAGCCAGAAACTAGTCTGGGGATATTGGATGAGTAGACATTAGATAGGGATTTTTATGCACAAGCCTTCTGGCATCCATTGATTAATCTGTTTAGCACAGGGTGGCAAAACTGTATGGAGAGTTTTGCTCTGTTTATTAATGAACTTATATGTGTCAACCTCTCATGAAGTGTCTTAAGAGTCTTTCCAGAGTTCTATTCTTATACTCATGTCACTACATTGTTACTATGTTTATATTTTAAGCAAGATAATTCAGTATATTAGTTGTCCTTATTATTAAAACACTTTTCATTATGTATGAACCCACATCTACTGAAATGCTAGTGTTTTTCTGAATTATCAAAATAAATGAGGAGGATGATTTTTGCACTTTAAATATGAAGTAAATATTAATATTGCTTTACCATGTTAAATGGCATTAATCTGTGCTGGTGGTTAATCCACAGATTAATTATTTTGCCACTTTCTGTATTTTTTACATTTATTCCTGCACTGATGGTGAATCCGCGGAATTGTGTAATTATATTTTGTTGCTTTATGGTAGTGTATAAACCCACATGGCACTCAGGGTTATATGATTTCTATGTGTAGATGAATGCATCCACAGGAATATCATTTTACTTCATAAATGTAAGTTTGGGAAAAGCATTTTGTATTATTGTGCTAAGAATTATTTTCTTCCATTTATAAGTATAACTTATAAGTTGAGTCATAAAGGGTAGCAGGACATCCATTCTAAGTTACCTCATAATAATTAACGTTTGTTAATTAATATTTTATCTGAATTGAAGTTTAAATTTTCATTTTGATTTAGCATTAGCATTATAGCTAAATCCTACAAATATAATATTACTTATTGCATTATTATAGGTATCTAGTGTAGGTTTATTGGTTCTGGAACTGACACATTGGATATTTCGTGATTTGATGTTGAATTTTAGGCATAATTTCCTCAAGACATCAATTATATCAAAATTGTAATATAATGTATGATTAGGCTTTATAAAACTGTGACTATGATATGTTATTGAAGGAAGCCAATGGAATGATAATTTATTTATGTATTTAGTTATTACATTAAACATCAATTACTTGTTAGTCTTAAAATTGTAAATAAATATTGATTTATAAGCAAACTTACTGTGCCATTGCTATTCGTCATTCATAAAATCAGAAATCCTATATCTTGAATAGAGCATACATTGAAGTACATACTGTTGTCAGCATGATATAAGAGCTTAGTAATATTTTGCGAAAAAACATTTGAATGCTTTTTGTCCTTGGTAGTTTATGATGTAAGGTACAATAAAATCCCATTTACCTTTTCCATCATTTTAGCTTTGCTAGTTGATTCTAGTACATGATACAAAGTTGATTGATTTTATAAATTTATAAACAGATTTACCAGAGAATGACATGATTGAATGTATTTACTTAATGTTTTAATTGTCATTCATCAGTATAACGAGTCTCATTGATATTTATTAAATTATAGAAAAGAACCCAGGTATTTCATGTTTATTTATTATTGCAAAGCTCTTACCTAGACTAGCATTTGTATTAAAAATTATATATGTAATTTTAAAATTCATAATCTTTAGTAGTTCCATAAATTATACCATCTTGTCCATGGTCAGCCATAAGGTCCTCATGAAATGAAAAATCACAAATTAAGGTTTGAAGTGATAATAAAATAAATATTTATAATTTGTTCAATGTATTTTCACATACTACTACGATAGGTCTTCGTGGTATACCCTGGCTGCAACCAAATTAGATCATAACAATTTTATGTTATATCATTAGTTTTGTTTGTTGTAATTTGCTCCAGATTTTGGTTATAGGCCCTTGGTTCATAATATAGATGGCATGATATGCTTTTGGTTATAGTTCTTGGCACCACAATGATTGGAGCATTTAGTTAGAAGATTGATGTGGTACAGTTCTTGGCTGCCCAATGATTAAAGCCATTAGTTACAAAGAATTCTATTACAGTTCTTGGCGCCAATGTGGTAGGCATTGGTACATCCCTTCAGTCTATTAGATTATAATAAGGTGGGTCTGATTATAGTAGTTCTCTGACATCAAGGTATTAAGCTTGATTAATGTTGATGGTTACAATATATATTGTAATGGGTATACATGCCATTACATTATTATAAGTAAAATTACAAATTAAAAATAAAGTTTGTGAAATAAAAAAAATGTTTTTAATTTAAACTTTATATATATATAAAAATCGCACAGATGAAAAAAATTATTAAAAAAAACTATTAAAAAAAGGGAAAAGGTTTTAAAACTAAATTTTTCAGAAAAAAAAAACTTAAAGATTTCAAGATAAAAAAGAACGTATAATAATTTAATTAATGCTATTGTGTAAAATGGAAATGATTATTTTTAATTAATTAAAGTAAACTAGCCCTTGAGAATCTCAAAATGTAAATTAAAGGTCAGATAGGAGAGAAAAAACAATAGGAACAGAATAGCCAATAAAAGAAACCTCTCAAGAAATGGACCTCAATGAAAGATCATCTTCATCATGACATAATGTCCACTCGATCCGAAGTTTAATATAAAAGGAAAAGTTTGGAAATAAATTATTAGGTGAGATGGGATAGAGAGAGGTTTGATATGTGCTAAGTGGAGGAGTTTAAGGAAAAGGGATTGAAAGACACACTTTCAAGTCCTTCAATTCTTCTATAAAAAAGAAATGACATCATTTTCCCATATTGCAGACTTTAGGATTATCACGGTCTGGAAATAAAATACCAGCCAAAGTAAAGGACCTCCGGATGAATCAATGAAATGGCCAGCAGCACTTCCTGTCTTCCCAGGACATCGGGCCAATTAACACTGGATCCCAAATGGCAAGAAACTGTTAAGGATGAACTTTTAAAATCGTAAGAACTATATATATAACTAATGAACATTAATTCTTAAACTTTCCAATATCCGGAAAACTAGTAAGAACTCTAAATTCTAAACTTTTCAATATTTAAATAGAAATAGAATTTCCTATCTGACTAAATTATTTATTAATTATTTTTATTGAATGTATTATTTTTTTAAAATCATTTCCATTAATTTATTTTGTCTCCGTTCTTTTAAGTTTTTATTATGATTTTTTTTCTCTGTTAAACTTCAACCTTTAATCATGTTAAATTTGAAGTCGAGCGTGGAAGGGCTGCATAGATTTGTAAAATTATATTAGTTTAATTAAGGGAGGGTTAATCTTAGGTTATTTTGGTTCATAGTTAAATTGGGTTAATTGTTTGGATATACTGGTGTAATTAGTAAATGTAGTATGAAGGTCCTCTATGTGCAGGATTACATGATATGCCACACCTGGGCAAAATAAGTCCCATTTCATACTGACCATCAGAAGGAAACATATTCCCTGCTTCTTGGATTACCCCTTTAGCCTATGGAATGGGATAGTAAGGTGGCAAAAAGGACCACAGTCCCTTCCCATGGAGTTTTTTTATTCTTCTTCTCACCAGACATTCCTGTACTAGACAAAGACAATTTCTTCCTCTATAACCATGTTGTTCAGGTGTGCATTATGGACAGTATGGTATTGTGCTGTCGTATTCATGCTACATTGATTATATTGAAAACATCAGATAGATTAGTGTTGGTTTGACCTGAGAACTTTTTAGGCCTAAGGTTAAATAAAGGATAGAATATTTTCTTTTAAAATGCAATCTATGCAGTCTATCCATACTCGACACTAATAAAATATTAAATTCATCTGTTCGAACTTTTCTAAAATAAAAAGTTAAAAAGATGTAAATTAAATTCTAAAGTAAAAATTAGACTAAAATAGTAATATTAAAATTTTTATATGTTTAATAAATGTTTCTGTGTATTGTTAATCTGGCAGTGGCTTTTATTTTTTTTAATATTAAAAATTATCTCTGATGCTCCGCGAGCTAGTGATTTGGGCTGACAGTCATAATAAAATATAATAAAAGTGGAAATTAGATCTTAACAGTGCATATCTGCCTACAATATAAATTTTCCAGGTTCGAATGCCCTGATGGTGCTCTGTATGGCAGATACGGTAAGACCTTATGATCTCCCCTAACCATTATAATATGATATATATATGAAATCATGGTTGTGTAAGGATTTTGGTAAAATTTTGGATTTAATCTAATATTGTTTTATGGTTTTGCATTTTAATTTTTACTAGTGTAGTGTTAGGCAGTTTTGGTTATATATATATATAAGCTGTGCATATATATATACATATATATATATATATATATATATATATATATATGCTGGCTTCACCATTCACTGTGGACTAACAGGATGTCCACCATGTTGCGAACAATCCACGAAAAAGAGATAGGAATTACAGGAAGCCCTCATGTCCACCATACAGAGATCATACTGACTAACCAACTCTCACCTCAACCCCACACTCTCTGGCTCACAGACATATGCAACTGGAAGCCAGCTCCTAATACCAAATAAATGACCATTTTAGGTCTGTCCCACACACTACTCTGAGTATTCTTTATTGACCCAAGATATTATAATCACTTCAAATATAACCAATTATAATTAAAATAGCCTTAAATGTTCTAATACTGCACAGAGATCACCCTGTGCAACCAACTACTTTATGTAAATATTTAAACTAACAAAACCAAACATATAGAATAAGGAAAATTATTTCTCGAATAAAGTCCCCTTTCTCAATTTCCTAACTTTTTTAAAAAAAGGAGGTCAAAATATATTGCATTTTTATTTTGTTTCAATTTAAAAAAATTTAAAATTATAGAATTCCATCCTGGGAAATCTATAATAAGATTATTTAAATGATTACTATCAATCTATTTTATATACATATATTCAACATAATTTCATTCACAAGAAAGATAGATCAATTTATTTTAAAATTAATTCATTCTTTGCTAAAAACTCCCCTCCCTCTTAAGAACATAACTTTCTCTTTTAGAAAATTACTTTCTTTAACACCCGCGAGTGAAGTTTGTCAAAATAATAAAAAAAAAAATCAAAGCATGAAATTTTATATTAAAATCAATATAAAAACAAATAAATATTTTCATATTCAATCAACATATTAAAATTGTAGTGAGTTTGAGATATAAAGAAAAACATTATAAATAATTTAAAAAGAAAAAGGGTTAAAAAGTCACTTTAAATATTTCCAATAAACTTAATTACACATTTTTAAACTTAAAGAAGTTATGATTCTAGAGGTAATGAGTTTGAGGTTCTACGATCTGGATGACAGGATTTGAACTTTTTTGGCATTTTACCTGAAGTTCCCCAGGATGAGTTCTGTGGTTGAACAATGATGGCAGGTGGCATTTGAAGGCAGATTATGTCAACAGAAAAATAGGAGACTTCAGGTCTCAGGAAGGGAACGGGCAGTAATTTTCCCTATTAACTACTCACTAAACATTTCAACTTGCATGGAGGCTTTCTTGCAACTCTCTTTTTTTCTCTTTTTTTAAAAAAAAATCATTATTTTTACATGAGCATGCTGCCTGAGGGAATTTGTCTTCAGATCTTCTCTGACACAAAAGAAAATCATACTTAGTTTTTAATTTTAGAAAGGTTATACCTTCATAAGGATCGATAGAAATTACAGTATAATTTTATGTTAGTTTTTAATTTATATAACAATGTAGAATCTCTATTATTTAATTAATAGAAATTGTTAAAGTAATGGATTTTGGTAATTTATTTTAAACTTCTTATCAAGGTACAAGTCTTTCAAAAAAGGCCATTTTGGATTCTTAAAGAAAAAAATAGTACATTTTAAATATATATATATATATCAAAAAAAATTCAAAACTTACATTTGAATCTTTTTTTCTTTTCAATAAATGCATAAATTAGTTTGTTAGTATATTTAAACATTTTGTGTATGTATTATCCAAAATAAATTTTAGTAATTTATTCAGGATAGTTGTATTTAAAATGTTATAAGAATAATAAAAAAACAAACATTGAAAAAATACATTTCTCTATTTACATAGGTGGGGTTCAATTAAACCCTCTTAACAAGTGCTTAGGTGGGTCAAATGATGAAATGGAAAATCTGAATCAGATTTACCATTTCAACATCTCTAATTTGTAAAATGTCATTTTAGATCAAAGAATATTAAAATGAAATAACTCACTGTATATACATGCAACACATTTATATGTGGGTCCGTCTAAATAAACAGCAGCATACATATACTAATTTATTCATCATTCTATCACTTGCTGATTTGGTGATTGTCATCTTTGAGAGAAGTATAATTCATGTAATTTATTGGCATGCCATAATGTTACTTCCTCTAGGGCTTCTATGTTATTTTCTTACATCATTTTGAGACTACAAATTTCATGTACATTAAATCATGTTTTTTTTATAAATAATAGTAGAAGAGTTTTTTTTTCCTTTTTCATCTATATTGCACAAAAAAAAAAAAAAAGAGAAATTCTTTGCTCATTTTTAAATTTTTAATTACAACTTCAAAAATATATAGCCTTGCATTGGTGGTCAAGAGGTCAGCATGACTGCCGTTGCATTGTCTTGCCTGGGTTGCAGGTTCGCATCCTGGCTGATGCTATGACATTTAAAAAAAAAAAAAACTTCAAAAATATTATCAATTCCAAAATGTTTCATGTATTTTTAGTTATTTTCTTTTCTTTCTTTAGGATGTATTTATTATTCTATTTTTTACTTATCACAAAGTAAATATTTAATATTGCTTGATAATATGTATGAATTTTTTTTAATTTTATAGGCAGTTTTTATTTTGATTTTTTATATGACATGTAAATGGATGTTTATAAATTTAATAGTCAATTCACATGACTTTTTATTAATGGTATTTTTCTCTTTGCATTTTTATAGTATAATCAATATGGGCAATATCAGATTTGTTTTAGTTATAAATTTACTCCCTTTAAGATGAGACAATAGGGATGTGTACACATTTTATTTATCATTTGGAATCTCTTATTACAAAAACTTATTCATTTTTTTAATTATCTTTTTTGTGTTTCTTTCAGTTTCCAAATTGTGCTTTACAGTATATATCAATAACATGCAAAGATTAGCTTGATAATGAATGCTATAAAAATACATAGGATTTCAACTTGGATCTATAAAAATTTAATCATAAAAACATTAAGATATTTGCTGAAGCATGGACTTAGCAGGGTTATTCCACATGGACTTCTGGTGAGCTACCCACAATATATCAAAATAAAATATATACCTTACACCTTTTGATACTTAGAGGCTGAAGATATAACCATTTAAATTAAACCCTTCTTACTTTTTGCATCTTAGGCACTGGTAAATACTATGTGAAAATTAAGCCATCACTCTCTTGTGAGTCATAAAGACTGATGAGTTCCACAAGCACTCAAATTGCACCTTGCTTCCTCTGATGACCTTTCTCATCAGTCCCCTTATAGTGAAGAAACTCAGATTATAAACTATGAGAATAAAATACAATATGATAATAATGTTTTTTTTTTGTTTGTTCATGTTTATTATATTGTACTAATTTTGGATAGGTTATTAAGGTATATATATATATATATATATATATATATATATATATATATATATATATATATATATGTATATATATGTATATATATATATATATAATGGTATACATTTGTGATGAGTCTGAAAACAGACCAAGGTAAAATTATATACATTTATTTATTTATTTATTTTTACTGGTTGGTCTAAAATTAATTTTAAATTAAATATATTTAGATAAAGAAATATGCCATTCTCTTATATTTGTAAGAATAATTTATTGATATTCTATTTATGAATAACAGACAAAATAACTTGCCAGAAGAATAATGAAAGTATTTACTCATAATAATATAATTACCTTATTATATGGAGTTTTGCACATAAGTAAGGGATACAGTCATTTGTATTATGACATTTTGCCTATAATTTAATATGTCTACTTTAGTTTATAGAACTTGTGCTATTTTTCATTGACTGTGTGTTTCTTGTTAGTGCGAATTTGTTTTATTGTTTATAAAAATGTTTTATAGTCGGTTGACTTAACATTTTTGCTGTTTCAATAAATTATTTAGTATATACATGGTGAAGTAGGATATTTGTCTTTAAGCCTTTATTGTTAGAATTATTTTATCTTATCATTGTTTTGATGATGGTGTGCTAGTTTCCATTTTATACATTTGAGAAACATATACTTTCATCAAATATTTCATCATTGACATTTTGGCATGAACAAATGGAGCATACTCTCCCATTGTTTATTCCATAAGAGGATTATGTTGTCTAGGCTGATAATTAGTTAAAGCTTAACTACCATAGTTTAATCCCTAGAGAGGATTATTTTCATGGTATGTATTCCGTTTCCCCTGTTGAGACAATTTCCACACATTTTATACCAAGAAAAAAAAAAGGTATTGGAATCTGTCATATTATTATAAAACTATATAATAATGTCTGATTTTTTGTGATGATGTCTAGTTATTCTCCACCATGTATGGTAGAAGTTCTTGATGTTCTCAAATTATGTGGCAACAATAAAGTAGAGTTAGATTCAGGGACACTTGTTTATAAAATCTATATTTTGTGTTAATATAAATACACAGGTAAACTATAAGATATATAAATAATATTTCTATATTAAATAGACAATCACTGTCTTAACAAATGATAAATTTTATAAATGATAAATTTTATACTTGAGTGCTTTCGAAGGTCTAAGCCTTCATTTTCAAAGAGGTAGCTGGAATGTAATATATGCAAATTAGGGAGGACTAGATTTTCATTGACCTAGATTTTTATTGACCTAGGTTTGCCACTTCCTGGAGGTGGCATAAAATGTATCTTTTTTATTCATGGTGTGGATGTCAGGGATGATATAATATGCCTCTTTGATTCTCCTTCACAATTTCATGCTGCTCTCTGCACCCCACTCGAGATTTGTCTGGCATGCACTGGTGTCCTGTACTGGGTGCATGCTGTGCAAAAATAGAAGGGTGGGATGTATCAGCTATAGCCTTGTTGAATGTGTATATATATATGAAAACAAAAAGCAAGCTAAACATGCGACTTGTATTTATGACCAACAGATGGCATTTTACCAAAAACACCATCAAAGCGTGTTTGTTTATATAAACGTCAGAGTAAGCATTCACTACCTCTTTCATTAGTTCCACCTTCAGATCATAATTTCAAGCTGATTTTGCTATCATCAGTGAAGGACAGGAAATAAGAAACTAGATCTAAACACTAAACTCTGAGCGTTTATGAAACAATTTCTATTCAGCTTGCAAACATGAATTTTTTAGACACAATGTCTTCAAAATCAGCATAGCAAGCCATATAGCTATATGGGTCTGATATCAGTTCAGCATCTCCACATAGTACGTTTATGTAAACAAACATGCTTTGATGGTGTTTTTGGTAAAACGCCATCTGTTGATCATAAATACAAGCATTGGCAGGTTTAACTTGCTTTTTTGTTTTCATAAATGTACCTTTGAAGTTTTTTCTTGCAATGATATATATTGCAGAGGCTTCTACTATGTGGAGATGCTGAACTGATATCAGACCCATATAGCTATCTGGCTTGCTATGCTGATTTTGGAAGACATTACGTGTCTAAAAAATTCATGCTTGCGTGTTGAATAGAAATTGTTTCATAAACGCTCAGAGTTTAGTGTTTAGATCTAGTTTCTTATTTCCTGTCCTTCACTGATGATAGAAAAATCAGCTTGAAATCATGATCTGAAGGTGGAACTAATGAAAAAGGTAGTGAATGCACTCTGACATTTAGGTAAACTAACACGCTTTGATGGTGTTTTTGGTAAAACGCCATCTGTTGATCATATATATATATATATATTCTGCAAGTCTTGTGTGGATGGATGACCTAGTCTCACCATAATATGACACCAGGCAATTATTGTTTCTGCACACAATCTTGTAAACGGCCTGCTGGGCATAAAATGGGAAATGTGGTCTTTAGTATTGTTTTATGCATCTGTTAAAATTGGGGGAGAGTGATAACCATATGCTGTTTAGGTAAGTAAAATAGTGTATGTAGTGTGCTGATGTACTTTTCAATAGTTTATAAGTGGGCCAAAAAATTTACTAGTAATTTTAAAACTTATGTATAGCATAATAAGAGATGCACATGTGCAATGTTATTTTATTTCATCAAGCAGTAATGCACCGATGGAGTGGTAAGAACTTTCAGTAGTTAGAATGATTATTTTATGGACACAGGCAAAGTTTAGTATCCTGCATACATGATTTCTGGTGTCTGTTCCCATATTTATGTAATGAATATCATTATGCTAAACAGTAATGATTGCCATTTGTGCTTAACATGATAATTTCCATTATCAAATTATTGTTTCATAAAGTTTAATTCTATCTTAATGCTTCCAATAACATATTACAAATGAATATTAAATTACTAAAAATATTAGGGCATCAAAACTGATATACAGTACTCAAATAAAATATACCTTGCCTTATATTGTTTCTAAAATAGATGTATATTTTCCAGTTGTTTATTTTTATTTTTTAAAAAAGTTGTAAATAAATCTTGTTGTTTCGAATATATATTTAGTGGTCTGTGGTCTTATTGCTATTCATCACCCTGATTATTATTATTATTATTATTATTATTATTATTATTATTATTATTATTATTATTATTATTATTATTATTATTATTATTATTATTATTATTATTATTATTATTATTATTATTATTATTATTATTATTATTATTATTATTATTATTATTATTATTATTATTATTATTATTATTATTATTATTATTATTATTATTATTATTATTATTATTATTATTATTATTATTATTATTATTATTATTATTATTATTATTATTATTATTATTATTATTATTATTATTATTATTATTATTATTATTATTATTATTATTATTATTATTATTATTATTATTATTATTATTATTATTATTATTATTATTATTATTATTATTATTATTATTATTATTATTATTATTATTATTATTATTATTATTATTATTATTATTATTATTATTATTATTATTATTATAGAATACTGTAGATCTTAAGCCCATGTTTTATATTAAATGATATTTTTATGATCTATTGGTTTTGGAATAACCTATTTATTTGAGGCATTAGATACATCATTCACTGAACTTGATCACATTGCCCTGCCCATAATTATTTAATGAAAGATAGTTTGTAAGTTATTGTGCTTATTTTATTAAGAACTCAATTGTACTTCATAAAGCTTAAAGTTCATATTACTGTTGGTATTAGGATTGCCAAATAGTGTTTTATGAGCTGTTTTGTTGATTATATTTGGGTATTGGCAAAATCCCTCTCACTGACCAACGTATATCTTGAAATATGAATATTTAAGTTATTGGGACCCTGAGAAAAGTAAATTTTTAATTCTTAATTATAATTTTGAATGTATGATAATTTTTATGTCTTAATTTATTTATTGTGCTTTAGTTGGAGATATGTTATCTTCACAGTTTTATTTATTCAGTATAACTTTGAGATGTAAAGTTCTTCGTTAATTTTAATAATTTATAGTTTATTCTAATTTCATAGTTAAATATTCTGATTTAGTCAGCTTAGATTCCATACTCTGTTTTATTTTACATTACTGCTCTTTAAGACAATACTACTTAATAGTTTAGAATCTCATTTTCCATTATCAACATTATTTTCATATTTCATCTTCATTTTATTTCTTTTACTTTTTCATCTTCATTTTATCTTAATTCATGATCATACTTGATTCATTCTTCATTGGCTTCTATTCTATCATCATTTCAATTATTCATTATACTAACACTTTTTCTTTCTCTTAAGCTTCTTCATTTTCATTAGTCAATTATGATTTATTTCTATCATCTATTTATCATTTAATTCATCATTTGAATTCCATATTCATCTCATAGACCCGATTGTTAATTGGTTATTGGTTTATAAATATTAAGTTTACCTAATAGTATTTTGTTATGGATTTTGAAGTTAGTTTAACCAATGTCAATGCTGGAAGTTATTATCCTCATGGAAACTGTGTGACCTTCCTTAGATTTATTGTTTCATGCTAAATTAGTTGATTTTAGGAAAATAATGTCTTTATTTTAATATTTCTTTTATGCGTATATTCTTAATTATTCGAGTACTAACTGTTTATTGATTAGGCAACTATGTTTCAAGAATTTAAGACTCTTATGATTTGTGATTACAATAACCTTATAGACCCATCCCATCATCTACATATTAAATCACTATGGATTTAACTTCATCAGAGAAGATTTGATCGAAGCATTTCAGTAGACCAGCTATACTATTTAATAACTCAAATGGCAACCATACCAAAATGCTGCATACATTTGGTCATCTTGATGGAGTGCAATCTGCCAACAGCCTGATGCAATATCAAGTGTGGTGAAAACTTTCTTATTTCTACATTTAGTAAGTAAGTAATAGAACAGAGGTATATTCCTATCAGAAATTGTAATCTTATTCAGTTGCCTTGCATCTAGCCATAATCATACAGATTCATTCTTCTTTTTTACAATCATTAATAGGTGGTTGTATGGTGAAGAACATTTAGCAATTATTTCTCAATACATCATTTATACTATTTGATTTTCTGCTCAAATATATATTGATGGGTATGATCCGGCATGATAAGATTAGTTCTCCATAACATTTATAAAATATGATGCCCAGTATCTCTAAAAATATTTCATGATATTGATCATAATGTTTTTCTCCATATTGCTTGCACCAATTCTCCCATACTAGCATTACCTAATACATCTTGATGTTTCTACACAAGTTTTAAACAGTTAATTTCATTGGACTAATATAATTTAGCAGATGCAATTCAACATTTTCTTCATGGTTATATGATTTTTTTGTAAAATGTAATATGCATTTAAACTGGTGCTTAAAATATCTCCATATACTACATGAAAAATTAACCCTTTTAATATTAAAGACACATAATACAACCGAATTTGTTGTATTTTAATCTTGACTTAAATTTGTTTTAAGCCAAGCTAATCTTTTTTTTTGTTAGCCAATAGTACTTGTACAGACTTTAGTGAAAGCACATGTCTGAGATTATTAAAATTTATTATATGTCCACATAGCTCTTCAGCTATCACAGATGCCTGGCATCCAGAATCATTAGTGCATTGACATCAATTGCCTCGATGTTAATTTCTATTTTGGGGCATATCTGCCCTGAATATTGAGGTACATTATCATTCCATTCAGAAGTGAAAATTTCTTGACATCTTTTTCTTTCTCTATGTTCCCTATATTCATAATCTGATTCTTGAAATCAGGAACATTCTAACAAGGTCCTTTCTTGTTTAATGACCTATTTATAAGCAGTGTCTTACCATATTTAATGGATATCTCACGTGTACATGGTATTGACATTCAGAAGTGGTAATTGTTTAGTGGAGGTTGTTTTTCATGGACAATGCTAGTTTCTAGATTTAGATATTACAGAGCCCTATCAATCCTTCCAACACTTCCCTTGTTTTGCATTTTCCTCTATAAGGTTGGCATCTTTGGTGATTGTTCACCTTGATGCAACTTTGTTTAATTGCCAGTTTGGTGTAGCAAATTTGCCTTCGAAATAACCCATAATTTCCTGAGTCTGGAGGCAGCTATTTTATTTATGCTTTTTTGGTCAGTACTGAAGATCATCTGTTCGATCTGAAAGGTTAAATTATGTTGAATAATTCTGATGATATGGATATATGTTATGCTTCATGTAGACAATACTTATTTTTGACACTTGCCTTCTAAAGAACTGTGTATAAACTTTCACCATCCTTTATGTGAAATCTTTTCTGTATAATTTATTTGATTGCTTTTTGGCACTCTTCAGACCAAAACCTATTAAAAAGTTGTTTTCTGCATCCAGAATAGGTGTTTGGTTTCTTTATTAACAAGTTACTATTCCTTAGCAGATTCTTGTAAGTGATTATAGCAATGGCCACTTGCTTTACTTCTGTTAGCTGGTTCAAGTGGAAATAATTCTCCAGGCTGTCAAGGAATTCCATGGTCATCTCTTCTGATTCATCTCTGAATGTGAATTTTAGAAATTGATATATACAGCTAAAAGTTTTACCTCTCTTTTTAAATTCTTTTGCAAATTCTATAAACTAATTTTGTTTTCTTCTATCATTTTGGATAACTCTTTTTTGTCTCACATATAATGCCAACTGCTTTTTTCTCAGTTTTCTCTATCGACTCTAGCATATCTAAGAGATATTTTTAAATAATCACTGTTACATTAGATCTTCATCTTTATTCACTTCTCTCACTTCCAATTTTTTAAATCTTTCTGCTATCCTTTGCATACTTTCCTGCAATTTATTTTCATGAGATTCAATATATTTTTGAACTATTTCTTCTAAATCTTGATGCAATTTTTTTTCATACACTCCATTTTCTGTTATATTTTGCTCTTGTATGTGAATTACTACTTCAAGTTTCAGGCTGCTTGTAGTTTCTTATACTACTTTTTTTTATGCCTCTTTTAAGGCTCTGTTTTAAAGTTTTAAATGCATTTCCTCATTTTTAGTGATATTTCTTTTAGTAATTTTTGATTTTTTTCTTGTCTTTCTTCAAATTTTTCTTACAGCATTTTTTTGTTATGTTTCTTCAAATATTGTTGCTTTTCTTTCTTTCTTGAATGCATTTTTTTAAAATTCACTATCTCTGTCAGTTTTAAATGAATTTGTTTTTTCTATTTTTTCCATAAATGTGTACAGCATTTCACTATTAAATGTGTCTCATTTTTGTTCCGAAGGCTTTCGCTTTGTTGTACTAGCTTTCTGCACAACTAGTGCTATTTCAATTAGTTGTACTAGTTGTTGTATTGATGGATCCATGTTAATTCTGCTTCCATTTTCTTTGTTTTTGAATGTGTTATTTATATATATGAAAATAAAGTTACTGTTAACGCTAACTGAAATAATCATACAAATATATAAATCATTATACAATTACAAATATCCAGTAACGCCCTCTATTTAAAAATTTATATCTCAATAATAGCGACTTCAAAATGATACCACTTTGAAGTTGTACGCTAAATGAAGTTAAATATTGAAATATTAACTAACTCAAATACAGAGCATGAAATTTTAAATAAGCAAACTTTCTTAAATTTTGCTAATAAACTAACAAGTTTACAAACTGTTTTAAAGACAAACTAAACATTAGATTTTAATCTTTAAATAATTATCCCAAACTCATGCTCTGTGTTTGAGTTAGTTTGTATTTCAATATTTTTTTTCTCATGTGTCATAGCATCAACTGGGAAGTGAACCTGCTAACCCAGGACAACTGCTTGTAAAGCAGCTGTCACTGACCTCTCGACCACAATGCTGTATTTCAATATTGAACATCCTTTAGCGAACAACTTCAAAATGGTATAATTTTGAAGTTTCACTATTATTGAGATATAGACTATTAAACAGAGGGGGTTACTGGATATTTGTAATTGTATAATGGTTTATATATATAAATAAATTAAATGTTCTATATTTTCTATATATATTCTCATTAATTTAACATACATCTATTTCACTATTTCATATTCAATTTTCTCCAGAAACGCCTGACCACATCTGCTTCAAAGTTTATTTCTATTATTTATTATGTACAAAGTGACTTTTTAATTAGGTACTTACAACTACAGATCACTTTCAAGTGAAGGAAGATTGCAACAATTAGAAAAACTGTCTTATATTAAATGGGACATTATTGGACTTTGGGAAGTTAGATGAAAAGGTGAAGAGACAATTGATTTAAAAAGTGGACATGTATTCTATTATAAAGGCACAAATATTGCAAATACAAGTGGGATAGAATTCATTATAAAGAAAAAATGGAAGAACAACATTGTGGACATTGATAGTGTATCAGAGTGGCAAGATTAGTTATACCACATAATAGCAGATGTCACATGATCACTATTTCTTAAACTTGTTCATAACTATTATTAAAACAGGAAAAACTATTCATACAGTAATGCCAATATACAGTACTATTAATATATGTTTAAGAAATAGTGATCATATGACGTTTAGTGATTTAACACCAAACGTGCCTAATAGGATAGTGGTGGCTATAGTTATTAAAGAACCAAAGACAACAACATGTATTGATATGGAATTGAATTCAGACCTATATAACTATATAAGCTAATGAGTTTAGATTGAAAATATTAATGGTTTTCAAAATTTTATTCCCATAGTTTTATTGTTAAGTAGAGATAAAAGCTGGCTGCTGGAGAGTTGCATTAGATCATAAGATGTAGGTGAAGTGCTCTCAGTTCCAAGGCTTCTCACTGACAAAGGCCACAATCCAGAAACTAGCAGAAAATATTGGATGAGTAGGGACTAGATAGGGATTTTATGCACAAGCCTTCTGGCATCTACTGATTTCTCTGGTTTGCACTGAGTGGCAGTAATGTATGGAAAGTTTTGCCTGTTTTAATGGCAGATGCCAAATGCAGATAATTTAGGTTTATCCAAACAAATTCTCATGATGATGAAGCAATAGACAATTCTTATATGAATGTATAAATGGCTTTGTATCAGAATAAACAACATTTTAAAATTGTTATGGGAGACTTTAATATGAGAATTGGTAAGCAAATAAAAGTTGAAGTGATGTAAATAATTTTGCATATGGTAATAAAAATGAGAAAAGACATAGGCTTGTGGAGTTTGCAGAAAAAGAAAAATTGAATTTTTTTTTGAGAAAAGTATTCAAAGGAAATGGACATGGAAGCATTCAAATGAAGGTACAGCAGAATTGGATTATACTTTGACTAACAGAAAATACATATTTCAAGATTATGATGTTTTTAGAAATTTAACACAGAAAGTGATCATCGATTAGTAAGATGTAAGATATGTGTTAATGCAAAACTAGAGAGATAAAAATTATTAGGAAAAACAATATTTACAGTTGATATTCCTAATCTTCAGAAACATTCTAATGAATTTAAATTAAAACTTACAAATTGATTTCAAGTATTAGTAGATATTGAACATGATTAAGATTTGAATGAAATTAATATTAAAATAAAACTGATTCACTTTTAAAAACTGCAACAAAGACAGCTGGTAGAAAAAAGCAATTGACCAAGAAAATTTCTACTGAGATTAGAGAATTTACGAAGAAAAGAAGGAATATGAAAATATACAAAAATGATGCATTAAAAAAGATTAAATATGTCAAAATTTTGTAAAATGGTGTGGAAAAGAGTTTAAAATGATATAAGAAAATATAATGTGAACTAGCAAGGAAAGCTGTAGAAGAGAATAAAAATGTCAAGAGTGTAAAACAACATTTTGGTATTGGTAGGAAATTTATATCTGCAATAGAAAAAAAAGATGAAATGATTACTAAAAAGGAGACATGACATTATGAAATGGATAATAAACAACAAATACCTCATATAGGCTGCAGAAAGGAGTTTTTATTAACTCAAAGGAGGCACTTTGATTCCTTTTGGAGGCATTAAAGGAACCAAGCATGACAAATTTTTAATTTCCACTCCATACACTCTTGTCATTGAAACTGTTATTACTATGTGATTAATCATATAGTATATGGACATTGATGAGTTGCTCTTCAATATGCATTAGCCAATATGGTTAGTTTATTGGTTTACTCTCTGAGTTAAAGATCGAAAACACTATGGTCTTTATTCTCATTTGCCTGATAAGGCAGAAAGAATTATGAGAAAATGATAAATATTTTTCCAATAGATATATACAATCATGACAGACAAAAAAAATCATAATCCTTATTCCCAAGAGATTGTAAAGTCAGCAACCAAGGCAGCAGTTGGTGGCCAAAGCTGGAGGATGCTAAGAATTCTGTAGCAGATCAATTTCAAATGAAGGAACATTGCAAGAATTAGAAGAACCTTCTTATATTAAATGGGACCTTATTGGACTTTGTAAAGTTAGAAAAAAGTTGAAGAGACTTGATTTAAAAAGTGGACATGTACTCTAGTATAAAGGTGCAAATATTGAAAATACAAGTGCAGTAGGATTCATTATAAATAAAAAGTGGAAGCACAACATTGTGGAGATTGATGGTGCATTAGACAGAGTAGCAATATGAGATATATAACTTAATAGCAGATGCCAAATGCAGATGATTCAGGTTTATGCTTCAACAAGTTCTCATAATGATGAAGTAGTAGAATATTTTTATATGGATGTACAAAAGGCTTCTGATCAGAGTAAACAACCTTTTAAAATTGTTATGGGAGTCTTTAATGCTAGAATTGGTAAACAAATGAAAGTTGAAACATATGAAAGACAAAAGTGCTATGGGCTATTTTGGTTATGATAATAGAAATGATAGAGGGTGTAGACTTGTGAAGTTTGCAGAAAAGAAACCTTTATATTATGATTCTTTTTTGAGAAAAATGTTAAAAGGCAAGGGACAAACAGAAAATACATATTTCAAGATTGTAATGTTCTTAATAAATTTAACATAGGAAATGATCATCTATTAGTAAGATGTAAGATACGTGTTACTGCAAAACTAGAGAGACAAAAATTATTAAGAAAAACAATATCTACAGTTGATATTCCTAATCTTCAGAAACACTCTAATGAATTTAAACAGAACTTACAAATCGGTTTCACATATTAGTAGATATTGAACATGATTCAGATTTGAATGAAATTAATAAAAAAATAACTGATACACTTTTAAAAACTGCAACAAAGATAGCTGGTAGAAAAAAGCAGCAATTGACCAATAAAATTTCTACTGAGACTAGAGAATTTATGAAGAAATGAAGGAATATGAAGATATACAAAAATGATGCATTAAAAAGAATTGAATATCTCGAATTTGGTAAAATGGTGCAGAAAAGAATTGAAAATTATATAGGAAAGTATGACTGTGAACTACCAAAAAAGCTGTAGCAAAGAATAAAAGTCTCAAGAGTGTAAAACAACATTTTGTATTGGTAGGAAATTTATATCTGTAATAAAAAAAAGATGGAATTATTACTAAAAAGAGAGTTGGCATCATGAAATGGGTAGATGATCTCTATCAAGAATTATATAGTAAAAAAGAACAATTCCCTTCTACATCTACTATATCTTCCAAATTTCCCAGAATTATAAATGAAAAGTGAGACATGTAATGAAATTTATGAAGAAAGCAAAGGATTCAGGTAATAATGAAATTATAATTGATATATTAAAAGAAGCAGGTGAAGAAATAGAATTTTTTTAGCAAAGTTATATACCAAATGTCTAAATGATAAAGATGTTAAACCACCAAACATCACATGATCACTATCTCATACTAGCACAATAATTGTTATTAAACAATTCAAAACAAAACAACACTCTCCATATAGTAGTGCCATCTTGTGCTAACAAGAGCAATCAATGGATGCCAGAAGGCTTGTGCATAAAATCCCTATCTAATGCCTACTCATCCAATATCCCCAGACTAGTTTCTGGCTTGTGGCCTTCATCAGTGAGGAGCCTTGGATCTGAGAGCACTGCACCTAGATCTTAGGATCTAATGCAACCCTCCAGCACCCACCTTTTAACTCTATTTAACTACAAAACTATGAGAATGAAATTAATATTAATAGTGTTTTCAATTTCATTCTCATAGTTTTGTAGTTAAATAGAGTTAAAAGGTGGGTGCTGGAGGGTTGCATTAGATCCTAAGATCTAGGTGCAGTGCTCTCAGATCCAAGGCTCCTCACTGATGAAGGCCACAAGCCAGAAACTAGTCTGGGGATATTGGATGAGTAGGCATTAGATAGGGATTTTATGCACAAGCCTTCTGGCATCCATTGATTGCTCTTGTTAGCACAAGATGGCACTACTATATGGAGAGTGTTGTTTTGTTTTGAATTGTTTGATAAAGATGTACCAGGTGATTGGAAAAATGCCGTATTAATATTAATATTTAAAAAAAGGTGATAACGATATTAGAAATTACAGACCTACCAGCCTTTTATCAGTTTTATACAAAATTTTTTTCCAAGGTAATTACAACTTGTCTACAGTGAACATTGGATTTCCACCAACCTAGAGAGTAAGCTGGATTTAAAAGTAGTTTTAGTACAGAAGATCATATCTAGGTATTGAGAGGAATTACAGCAAGGATAAATAAATATGGGTTGCCATTATGCTTTGGACTTGTAGATTATGAAAAGGCATTTGATTCTGTAAACATTTCTTCAGTGATTTAAGCATTGGATCATCAAGGTATAGATCCAGAATATTGTCATATTTTAAAGAATATTCAAACAAATGCAACACCAACAACTAGACTACATAATGATACTATGAAAGTCAACATTGAGAAAGTGCAAGACAGGATGACTACATATCTCCAAAACTTTTTACAAGAGCGCTGCAAGAAGTATTTTGTGGATTAAAATGGGAATCTAAAAAAGTGAAAGTAAATGGAGATTATTATTTAAGTCATTTAGATTTTGCAGATGATGTAGTTGTTTTTGCAAATAATGCTTTAGAACTGCAGGAAATGTTGCAGGAATTATCAGATGAAAATAGAACTAAAGATAAATGTTAAAAAGACTAAAGTAATGGTTAATGGATTTCCTCATTGATTATAGTGAGTTAGAAGAAGTTAATAGCTACAAATATCTTGGTCAGATTATTAATACAGATGGAAACATAATGGACTAAATTAACAATAGAATTAAACTTGGCTAGAGTGCTTTTAGTAGAAATAACTTGATACTAAAACAAGTATGCCTGTGTTTGAAAAGGAGGGTTTTTAATAAATATGTTTTACCATTTCTTACTTATGGATTTGAGATTTGGACACTAATAAAAGTACAATACAGAGACTTCAGACCACTTAAAGAAGTATGGAGAGATGCACATTGGGAGTAAAGAGAATACATTCAAAATGCGACATAAACAAAGCAAAGCAAAACTCCATATAGTAGTGCCACCACCTGTGCTAAACAGAGTAATCAATGCAAAGAGCCAAAGACACCAAAATGTATGGTTGCTGAACTGAGTTCAGACTCCTATGACTATATAAGCTATTGAGCTTAGATTGAAAATATTTTTTTGTGTTTTTAATTTCATGCTCATGGTTTTGTAGTTAAGTAGAGATAAAAGATTGTTGCTAGGGATTGCATTATATCCTAAGATCTAGATGCAGTGCTCTCAGATCCAAAGCTCCTCACTGACGAAGGTAACAAGCCAGAAACTAGTCTGGGGATATTGGATGAGTAGGCATTAGATAGGGATTTTTTGCATAAGCCTTCTGGCATCCATTGATTATTCTGTTTAGCACAGGTGGCACTACTATATGGAGTTTTGCTTTGCTTTGTTTATAAACAATTATGTGCTAGTATTGGAGATGTGATCATGTAAAATGCAACATATGACTAAGTAAACAAATAGGTGTTATTGGTCACATTGAAAGAATTAAAAGACTTAAGTGGGGTTGGGCTGGACATATTGCTAAGAGAGATGATAATAGATGAACAATTAAAATCTTAAACTGGATTGTAAAAGACCCAGAATGAGACCAAATGTAAGATGGATGGATGAAATAAGTAAATGTGCAGAGATGATATGGAAAAGAGAACTTAAAGATCAGATAACATGGATTGAACTTGGAGAGACCTTCATCCTACTGTGGATTGATAATGGTTAATGATGATCATGATGATGACTAAGTTGTTTACATCCTTCTGCTTTCATAAAACATTAGTACATACATTTTTCTTCTCAATTCATACATTTATTGCAATTTACTTCTTTATTATATACTAGAATAATATTCAATATATTATGTGAATATATATAAAAGTAATAGTAAGCATAAGAAAGTGGATATTCAAGTCGCAAAGTTGATTGCATAAACATGTATTGCAGAAGTTTGAAATTCTAAATATGTCAGTCCATAAATAAAAGTGGTATGACCTTGATTGTTAAAGGAGGTTGCCTTGACTACAGACTGAGATTGTTGATAGCTTGAGGGTTAATTGTTAACATCACGCTATATAAATAAATATCTTATTTACATATGTTTAAGTTCAACTAAGAATGAAGTATCATAAATTCTAGTAAATTTCGCAAGCGTCATTCATTGAGACATAGTAAAGGTAATTTAAAATAATTGTTTAATATCTTCACACTGTCATTTTCAGATACTTAAGATTTGCCCATACTTAAACGTTTGGGTTGAAAGGATAGATAGATTCCATCTATTCTTTTACAAAGACTTTATCTTGTGTTTGGAAAAGTGAAAGTATTCATTTATTGTTAAAATCCACAAAGTATATGTGCATTAGCTTAATGCTGATTAATATTACAGTTTAAAAAACATCGCGCTATATAAATAAATATCTTATTTACATCTATATTTACAAACATATTAAAGACTTGAGTATCTGCTTTTGTTGTCTTAATAAAAAGAAAATTTAAGAGAAAGGTATGTTTAGTCAGTAAAATATTGGTTGTACAAATTATGTAAAGGTAAAAATTCACAGTACAGAATTTTATATAACAGTATAGATGGGTTTAAACCTGGAATATAACAATCAAATATATATATATTGTAATGGTATGAAAAGTAGAGCTGCTTTACCCTAACCTAGAGATGCAGGTAGAGGGGTTTAAACCTCACGTATTCTTCTAGATTGCTATTAAGCGAATTACTCCCCAAACCTCACTAGAATTTATTCTTAATGTATGCCCAGTGGTCAAGGAGAGACAAGACTCTAAGGAGGAATTTGAGCATGTATATAATGATGAAGTTTATTGAAGAAAACAATGCTACAGAGTTTTAATAATAGTGAATGAAAGACAAAAGAAAAAACTTTATTATATTACATTTGCAGAGTACAATGAATTGAATAGTTGAGCTGCAGGCTATTGCCCTGCAACTATATCCAGATATGAAAGAAAGACTCTTTTAAAAAAAATGACTTCACATTATAAGTTGGGGACATTTCTAGCCAGTGAACAGGTTATATGATTGAAAGAGAGAGACAGACATAATTAACACTATGGTGAGAGTACATGATTCAGATAGCCAGCCAAACTAATTAACATGTTCTTAGGAAAGCATTGAAGATACCATCCTCTACTACTAACAAAAAATTCAATAATGCCCCCCCCCCATGATATTTTCAGTCTTGATTTAGTCACTTCAATAATATTCTGCAGAGAAAGTTTTTTTAAAATAAATATAAATATAAATTATTGCAGACTAAGATAACAGAATATTGTGGGAAATGATGAGTCCCCAAGACACAAATGACCACCAATTGGCTAACACGAGACTGGATAGCTCTCCATCTCTAAACTGAGTTAAAGAAAAATGGAATTCATTTGCTAACCATGTGATCCGAATTCAGGCATGGAGTTTTGTTGCTTATGACCAGTTATATTTATATATGAAAGAGATGAGATCCAATTTTTATAAATCTTCATTGCGATCCCGAGGCAAGTATGTTAGCTTATCTAGACTTGGTGAGGAAAGCACTGAGATGTGCAGAGACATGCCCACAGATCACCCAGTATGCAATATAATATAAATACAGTCCAAAGACCTTTAAATTTAAAGGAAAAACCTTAGTTGGTAAACATATACAAAACATTATGAAAGGCTAACCAAAAAGAAAAATCCCTTATAAAATAATTGTTATTTTATTTTCCCATACAATTAAATCACTTAGGCAAAGGGGGCGGACATGTTAAAAAAATTAGTTAATGTTCAGCCAGCCCACCACAGAGTTAATACAAATCCTTTTCTATAACTTTAATATCGATAAATATGGGCGACTGTACTCTCTCTTTTACAGCTAGATGAAAAACGAAAGTTTTGTTATTTTACATTCTTAAAAAGTACACGTATATGTTTGTAACCTTTTTTGAATTGAATTAAGGAGAAATATATATGGCAAAGAAATATTGATAAGGTCCTCTCTTTTTTTTAACAAACGAGAAACTAAATCAAATCTTTAATTATTAAATCTCAAGTTCTACACTAATTAACTAGAACACGGCATTATTGATCGGGGGGGGGGGAGGGGATGTGCGCTTTCTGTGTTTTTGTTTCTTTTTTTTTGTCTTTAAAACATACATAAAATGAAATGGTTAATTATAAGTGTATAATGGCAACCAAGTTTAGTGAAACATTTTCACCTAACTTAAGAAGATTCATCACCATTATACATATTAAGCCCAATACCAATTACAATATTTAAAAAAAAAAAAATTTATAAAATATCATTTAAACAAACAAACAAACAAAAAAAAAAACATATATCTAAATTTGCTTTGAAAAAAAAAACACATTTCAAATAAGGGGATAGTTACCGGTAACTAGAGTGCATGTGTCAAAATGGGTTCTGTTGATGTTGCATGGCAGTTCCTTGTTTTGATTCATATTTCCATAGAAAGAATTAATTACTACAGGGTAGGCATTTTTCAAGCTTTTTCTTGGTTCTTCGGCTGGCTCACATCTTTAGGACTCCAGTCCCAGAGACATGAGAGTGAAGGCAAAGAAAACTACCCCAGCATTTCTGTAGAGTAACAAAGTTCTGGATTTGAATACATGTAGAGCAAATAATCTACAGCAACAATGAAAAGGCAGCAAGCAGGAATTAAAAAAAAGTGAATTTCTTTTTTTAAAAGAATAATTTTCAACCGATTCTAGAAATTTTTAATATAAGAGTTCTTAGCAAGAGCTTCAGCAGATTTTTTTCAGATTGAAGAATAATTTTCAACCGATTCTAGAAATTTTTAATATAAGAGTTCTTAGCAAGAGCTTCAGCAGATTTTTTTCAGATTGAAGAACAAAAGAAAAGTTCTTTATTTATACCACTTTTCCCCAATTGTGTTTTTAATTAAACTACTTATTAGTCACCTATTGTTTCAAATTTTTCCCTGTTATCTATTTTCTTTTAATGAAAAACTTTCATAAAATAATTGCATTCTTTAATGAGTTATGTTTAATTACGAAAATTTATCTTATCTCTTTCTGCCATCATACTTTTTTTTATATTTTATTTCATTAACTTTTCCCCCTCTTAAAATAATTATCCTTAAAATAATATATAACTGTTGATGCAGGTCATTCTTTAAGTTTGAGAAAAGCATACATTCACTATGGTTGGACTTAGGATCTTAGTTAGTCCACAGTGAATGGTGAAGCCAGCATATATATCATTGTATATATATATATATATGCATAGCTTCAATATATATATATATATATATATAAAGAGATCATCAAGATGAGTACCAATAAACTTTGGTTGAATAGTTAATACAATTTAAACAAAATATTTAATTCAAATATATAATAATCATAACAACTAATGTGATGATATAAATTAATAACACCCCCAAATTATTTTGTTGCTCAGTTTCAATAATAAAAGAAAACATAATCGTGTCAAACTTCTAACCAGAAAGTTTACTCTTCAAATATTTTTAAATGAACGATCATCATCAATTATTATCACCATCCCAGCATGTCATCCTCTCAGGGCCATAAATATTAAGTAGCATATATGTCTCAAAAACATATTTACATTGAGTTACAATTAAGTATAATTAATAGACCTGTAATTTTTAATATCATTATATAAGGGACTTGAACCCAGAGTTTCAAGCCCCCTCTACTATTTGCTCTATCTCATGCAACCAATATACATTACCACATAATATGTGAAAAAAAAACAAATAATCTCCAGTATACACATTTTATGCTGCACTAGCACTCATCAGTTAGTCTATATCATCATCTGCCACTCTCGTATAGATTCCTTTTACATATCTGCCAGCAATTCATGATATGTGAGAAATGAATCCCATAGCATTACTCACTTTGGTAAGAAAAAAAATCTGATTTATTAATTTTTTATTAATTGTAAAATTAATATTTTTTACATTAGCTAATTATTTTTCAGCTAATATTAAGATAAAATCTGACTTATTATTAATTGGAAACTTAATGTGCTTTAGCAGTTGTTCCTGTGTTGATTCAACATGTGGTTATGGGCATATATTGGAATAAAATTTGTATTTAAAAATTATAACCTTTTAGTATTTCAAAATTACATCCATAGTTTGATTGAACTTTTACATTTTTTGCATGGTACTTCATATCATCATCAATATCTTTCCCCTCCTTCCTTACTTTGATGCAAAGTGCTGTCAGTACTGAAATAAAATTTTTATTTATAAATTATAATATATCAAAATTACAAGTTTGGTTTGATTATTTTTAAGTTTATTCAATATGTAGATTATTCAATGTCATTTATGGCTTAGATATGTCAATGGTGGTTTTCGATGATCATTAAAATTCAAAAAGGTGGAGAGCCTATTTTAAATCAGTACCAAAAAATTCTTTGCTGACTTTTAGGTTTATAATATGACTTCTAGGTATTATCAATTTCTAAATTTTAATATTCTTATAGAAATATGAGAAATTTTATTTAAAACTCGGTTTAGGAAAATCAAACTGGTACAAGTTCAAATTTAGATTTTTTTTTTGGAAAAGAAAAATACTAGCATTCACATATCAAAAATATTTTTCTTTCTTCTGTTACAATGTATTTTATCATTCTATCTCTCACATATCACAAAGTAAATATTTATTATTTCTTAATAATATGCATAAATTAATTTTTCCCTTAATTTTATAGGCAGTTCCTATTATTATTTCTTAAGTATAACAAATTTGGTGTACATCTGATTTGTTATAGCTACAATAGAGAACTTATTGTGTCATAGTATCTTTTAATCATGTAAGTTTATAACGCTGGCATCTGGTATGTAATTAATTTTGTAATCCATATTGTAAAAATACACTTATCTGGCACATAGTGGTAATTTATATATAGGAGAGGGCATTGAGGTAACGAAATGGAAAAACTTATTACAAAGCTCCTAACTGAAGACAAATGCCTCCCAAACTTTGTAGAATAGGTTATACTAAGGTATAATTAAAGATACTCTATCTATTAAAGCATATTTATCATTGATATTTTATATTCAATAAATTTTTAATTATCGTTTTACAACCCTTTCCATCCGCGTAAAAGCATTTAAAGTTCTGAAAAGATGTTCGTCTTCTAAAATCATATATAATAATATATTTTAGTACTTTTAAGATAATGAATAAATATTAAAGATACTATAAATTCGTTCATTTATATCACGTGACCGTTTAAAATCTTGCTAATTGTTGGTGGCTATATAACGGAACGTCACAACTTCAAATCATAGTAAACCTATAATAATAAGATTGTTTAATGAATTTTAAAATATAAGTGATAGAAATTTAAAAAATATGGCAAAGTTTTAATTAAACAAGACTACTGAAAAAAAAAAAAGCTTTCTAAACATACTATAAAAAATATTTTCCTAATAAATATTCAGTTTCTTTTTCTTCACCTCTTTCAAAGCAAAAATATTTATTTGAAATCAAAGGATCATATTACACGGATTTAAATGAATTTATACCTGTATAGCCTAAATATTTTTACTCCTGCACATATGCAAAGATATGTCATTCATTTGCCATGATCCCAAGTTTGAAAAGATCATGAAATCTTAAAATTTTAATCTAAGTAAGGTGTTTCTTTAAAATAGCTGGTTCTTATACAGTTCAGTTATTGATAACACTATTTATCAATAAACATTTATCATAAACAAAGCAAAACTCTCCATATAGTAGTGCCATCTTGTGCTAACAAGAGCAATCAATGGATGCCAGAAGGCTTGTGCATAAAATCCCCATCTAGTGCCTACTCATCCAATATCCCAGACTAGTTTCTGGCTTGTGGCCTTCATCCGTGAGGAGCCTTGGCTCTGAGAGCACTGCACCTAGATCTTAGGATCTAATGCAATCCTCCAGAATCCATTGATTGCTCTTGTTAGCACAAGATGGCACTACTATATGGAGAGTTTTGCTTTGTTTTGAATTGTTTAATAACAATTATGTGCTAGTATGAGATAGTGATGTTTAGTGGTTAAACATTTATCATGTTGTTTATGGCTAACAGCAAAAGCAAGAATTAAAACATTTCAATTCTCGTTATCAGACATGGGCTAATCTGTTGATTTTTAAGATCTTTTCACCTGTTTCCTACTTCAGTATTCAAAGTGGCTACAATTCAACCTTTATTTCTTAGCAATTTAAAAGATGATAAGATATGATATATTTTTTGCACCACCATTTATGTGCACATTTTGAGATACACTGTAAACCATTGTTATTTACAGTGAGTTTTTTTTTAATATTTTTGTCCACTATTTTAAGAGACAGCCAAAGTAAGTAGTTCTTACAGCAATATAAGTAAATGACAGCATTTAAAATCACATGAAGTCAAGCATTGTTAGCTGAGAGATCATTGCATTCACCTTGCAAGCAAGTAATTGGTTGTAGACGGTTGTGGGTTCATGTCCCAGCTGATGCTATAACATATGAAAAAAAAAGTATAGATTGGTATTATGGACTAAGGTACTTTGGCTATCTGAAAGAAAAGAAATTCCAATAAGTCAAAGTTAAGGAATGTAGAAAATGTACCAATATACAGTTTTGTGAAGTAGTGATACAAGGTAGAATTTAAACTCAATTAACGTTTTTCAATGTTACTATAATGGAAATGATAACAATCAACTCTTAAGCTATCAACAATTTCAACCTGTTGTCAAGACAACTGCTCTTTACATGTTGAGAATGTTGGTAACTTAAGGGTTGATTGTTATTATTCACATTTATAAACCTATTAAAGCCTTGAGTAATTTATTTATTTTCTTTTTAAAATGTAAATTAGCAACCAACAAACTACATGCTTTTTAATTTTTATGAATTATTAACTGTCTTAAAAATCAAAGCCAATAAATGCTTACCATGGACAAATATCTCTACTTTGTATTGAGGGTTTAATTCTTCATAAGCAAAATAAACTTTCACATTAAAAAACAATCTAGATTTTCACTCTTTTCCATTTATGCAAAGTCACTCATTTTTTCATGGTCATCAAGATTTTCAATTATAAACATTAAATTTTGAATAAATATTCTCTTTATTAATAAATTAGATTTCTTTCTCACCATGTAATTTTGATATTTGAAATAAAGTTTTTTTTAATTTTTTATCTAATATTCATCATTTATAATAATATCTTGTAAAGGTATTAGACTTCATTAAAGTCTATGAATGTAATTCTAAATATTGATAAATTCCAAAAAAGTCTGATTCTTAAGAAGAAAGCACCTAGAGACATACAACTAAGATTAATGGTCATGTCCTTTCACTTTGCCAAATACTGTTCATGGTTTAATGCAGAGATACTGTATGTATTGAAGCTGTGCATATATATATATATATATATATATATATATATATATATATATATATATATATATATATATATATGGCTTCACCATTCACTGTGGACTAACTAAGACCCTAAGACCAACAACAGTGAATGTGTGAATGTGTGTTTTTCTCAAACTTAAAGAATGACCTGCATCAACAGTTATATATTATTTTAAGGGAAATAATTTTAAGAGGGGTAAAAGTTAATGAAATAAAATATAAAAAAAAAAGATATTTTTAAAAATTTTTTTTTTTAATTTTAAAATATGATGGCAGAAAGAAGATAAATTTTTGTAATTAAACATAACCCATTAAAGAATGCAATTATTTTATGAAAAGTTTTTAATTAAAAGAAAATAGATAACAGGGAAAATTTTGAAACAACAGGCTACTAATAAGTAGTTTAATTAAAAAGACAATTGGGGAAAACTAGTATAAATAAAGAACTTTTCTTTTGTTCTTGGAATCTGAAAAAAATCTGCTGAAGCTCTTGCTAAGGACAATTATATTAAGAATTTCTAGAGTCAGCTGAAAATTATTCTTTTAAAAAAATTCATATTTTTTAATTCCTGCTTTCTGCCTTTTCATTGTTGCTGTAGATTATTTGCTCTATATGTATTCAAATCCAGAACTTTGTTACTCTACAGAAATGCTGGGGTAGTTTTCTTTGCCTTCACTCTCCCATCTCTGGGACTGGAGTCATAAAGATGAGAGCCTTCTGAAGAACCAAGAAAAATTCCTATCCTGTAATAATTAATTCTTCCTATGGAAATATGAATTTTAAAAAAAGAAACTGCCATGCAACATCAATGGTCACACTCTAGTTACTGGTAAATATCCCCTTATTTGAAATGTATTTGTCTTTTCTCATAGTGAATCTAGATATATGATGTTTTTTTTTTATTTAAACATTTTGTAAATTGTTTATTTTTTTTAAATATTGTAATTGATATTGTGCTTAATACATAAAATGGTGATGAATCTTCATAAGTTAGGTGAAAATTTCTCACTAAACTTAGTCGCCATTATACACTTATAATTAAGCATTTCATTTTATGTATATGTTTTAAAGATAAAAAAGAAACAAAAATGCAGAAAGTGCAAATACTCCCTCTCCCCCTTTGATTATTAATGCAGTGTTACCTATTAAGTTCTAATTAATTGGTATAGGACTTGAGATTTAGTTTTCTTTTGTTAAAAAAAAAGAGAGGCTCTTACCTATATTTCTTTGCTATATATATTTCTCCTTAATTCAATTCAAAAAGGTTACAAACATATATGTGTATTTTTTAAGAATGTAAAATAACAAAACTTTCATTTTTTATTTAGCTGTAAAAGAGAGAGTACAGTGACCTGTACTTATCGATATTAAAATTGTAGAAAAGAATTTGTATTAATTCTGTGGTGGGCTGGCTGAACATTAACTAATTTTTTTAACATGTCCATCCCTTTTTCTTAAGTGATTTAATTGTATTGAAAAATAAAATAACAATTATTTTAGAAGGAATTTTGTTTTGGTTAGACTTTCATAATGTTTTATATATGTTTACCAACTAAGGTTTTTCTTTTAAATTTAAAGGTCGTTGGGCCATATTTATATTATATTGTGTACTGAGTGATCTGTGGACATATCTCTGCACATCACAGTGCTTTCCTCACCAAGTCTATATAAGCTAACATACCCACCTCGAGATCACAATGAAGATTAATAAAAAATTGGATCTCATCTCTTTCATATATATAGAACTGGACATAAGCAACAAAACTCCATGCCTGAATTCGGATCACATGGTTAGCGAATAAATTCCATTTTTCTTTAACTCAGTTTAGAAATGGAGAGCTATCCAGTCTTGTATTAGCCTCTTGGTGGCCATTTGTGTCTCGGAACTCATCATTTCTCACAATATTCTGTCATCTTAATCTGCAACATTTTATATTTATATTTATTTCAAAAACTTTCTCTGCAGAACATTATTGAAGTGTCTAAATCAAGACTAAAAATATCCATAGGGGGGATCACTGTTAAATTTTTTGTTAGTAGCAGAGGATGGTATTTTTCAATGATTTTCTAAGAATATGTTAATTAGTTTGGCTGGCTATCTGAATCATGTACTCTCACCATAGTTTACGTCTGTCTCTCTCTTTCAGGTCATGTAATCCATCCAATGGCTAGAAATGTTCTTAACTTATAATGGGAAATCATTTTTTTAATGGGTCTTTCTTTCATATCTGGATAAAGTTGCAGGGAAATAGCCTGCAGCTCAATTAATCAATTTGTTGTATTCTGCAAATGTAAAAAAAAAATTTCTTTTGTTTTTCATTCACTATTATTAAAACTCTGTAGCATTGTTTTCTTCAGTAAACCTGAACAATATATACATGTTCAAATTCCTCATTAGATCTGTCTCTCTCCTTAACCACCACGCATACATTAAGAATAAATTCTAGTGAAGTTTGAGAAGTAAGTCACTTAGTAGCAATCTTTCAAACTAGATGATAAAGTTTTTCTGAAAGTATCTATGGCCAGTCTATCTGAACAATACATTTAAAGAAAATTTAAAATTATTTATGAAGGATCATATCTGATTATAAAAAGCACAGTGAAAATGCTTTTTTAGTCCAAGATGGTAGTACTACAAAAGGATCACATATTGCTCATATTTTGAAGTCATATCAGGTTGTAAATTAAAAGTTAAGTGATATTAAAAGCCAGATAGAAGTTATCAGTTGCTAAAACCCATAAGCAATGATTAGAGATATTGAAAAAGAAAAAAAGTAGTTTAGGTGTTGTAAATAACTTACCATAAATGTTATTTATTGATTTATGTAGAAGATGAAAAAGATGCTCATGGATTTTGTTTAGATCCACTTTTTATTGATGTTTTGGGATTTGGTCATGTATGTGAAACATTACGTGTGGCATGTGATGTTTTGAAATATTACCACATTTCCCCCTTTTATGTAGTTTATTCATTCACCTTGTAAGGCTCAGAGAAAGCAAGCTGCAGTTTGAGAGCTTGAGGCACTCATCAGTCTCTAGGACACACAAGAGAGCCATGGATTAATTTTCACATGGTATTTAACAGTGCCTAAGATGCAAAAGCAAAGAAGGGTTTAATTTAAATGGTTATATACTTCAGCTTCTAAGTATTAAAAAGGTGTATATTTTATTTTGATATATTGTGGATAGCTCATCAGAAATCCACCTGGTATAATCCTACTGTCCATGCTTCAGCAAACATTTTAGTGTTCTATGATTATAAATCCAGAGTTGAAATCCTATATATTTTTATATCATTATATATATATATATATATATAATCCTATATATGATTTATAAATATTATATATATATATATATTGTAACGGGCACAGATGACGTTACATTGTTTTTTTTTATTGAATAATTTAATATATTAGTAAACATGAAAAGAATAAAAGTTCGCAAATAAAACTTCCTTTTTAAGAATTAAAAATTGAAAATTAAAATTCTATACTAAACTCATATATATATATAAAATCGCACAGATAAATAATTATTAAAATAAAACTTTATTAAAGAAAAAGTATTTTAAAACTAAATTTTCAGAAAAGATTTAGAGATAAAAATATATGTTTAAGTTTGAAAACAAATTAATTAATCTTTTGTAAAATGGAAATGATTATTTTAATTAGTAAGCTAGCCCTTGGGCATTTCAAATGTATAAGCAACAGTCAGATAGGAGAGGAAAAACAATAGAAACTTTTAGCAAATGAAAGAAATCTATCGGGAAATCGGACCTCAACGAAAAGGTTTTCACCATCATGACGTAATGTTGAGCTAATCCACAAAATTATTATAAAATGAAAGGTTTGAAAATAAAAGGCGAATTAGTTATTAGAAGAGTAGACAGATATGTGTTAGTGCGGAGGTGAAGGAGAAGGGATTGAAAAGACACACTCTTCAATCTCTTCAGTTCTGCTAAGAAAGAAAGAGAAATGAACTATCATTTTCTACATTGAGGACCAGTTAAAGCAAAAACCTCCAGATGGATAAATAAATCAGCCTACAGAATATCAACCCCTTTAGGATGGCATGGGAATTCATGTTCATGGCAAGCTACGGATAAAGTTGGACGTTTTAAAAATCGTAAGAACTTTATACTCACTTGAAAAAATAAGAACTCTAAATTTTAAAACCTTTTAGTAAATAATGCAATAGAATCCTATCAGACCAAACTAAATTCTTTATTAATAGTATTATTTGATGTATTTTTTATTTTTATTTTAAATCATTTCCATTTATATTTTTTGTTCTTTAAGTTTTATTATGATTTCTGTTTTCCGATAAATTAAAATATATCAATGTTAAACTTAAGTCGGGCATGAATGGCTGTATAGATTTGTAAAGTTCTATTAGGGGAGGGTAATCTTAGGTTATTTGTGTCATTGTTGAATTGGGTCAATGGATTGGATATATTGGTGTAGTTAGTAGATGTAATGCAAGATTCGCTACAGGCAGAATCGCTAGTATACGCCACACACTTCCATTTGCCTATGGAAGGAATTATAAGACAGAGAACGCAGTTCCTTTCTATGGAGTTTTTTTATTGCTCTTCTTGTCAGATAGATGTAGTATTCCTATCTGATGAAAGGCAATTTCTTCTCTTAACTTTTTGTGCTGCCGTATTTTGTATTACATTGAATACATTGATGTATCAGATGGATTGACGCCAGTTTGACTGCAAAATTTTAGCCTAAGGTTAAATAGGGATAGAATGTTTTATCTTCAAATGCAAATCTATGTAGTCTATTCATACTCGACACTAAATAAAAATGCATTAAATTTAAGTTGTTTATAGACGCTTGCATGGATTCATTATCGGTTAATTATGTTTTGGGTTTTCATATTTGATCAAAATATATAGACATTCGATAAATAATGATACCTTATGGTGAGTATCTAAAATGTATTTATTCGGAGGTCTTTTAAGTTATTGGTGTTAATGCAAGCATCTTATAGCAAATGCTATTGGGTTACTTATAAATTTCCCTCTGCAATTGACAGTATCAATGATTTTGTATTTTGATCGTTTATGTTTATTTTGAAATGTTTTTGACCGTGGAATCTATGTAACCGATCTATACTCAACATTTTAAACAAATCTGTGTGAACTAATAATAGTATAAAATTTAAAATGTAAATTAAAAATCTAAAATAAAAGTAAAAATAATGTTAAATGTTAAAGTAAACATATTAAAATAATAATGTTAAATCTTATATATATATGTGCGTAAATAAATTTTTGTATGTTAATTACTGGCAGTGGCTTATTTTAATTATTTTTTAATATTGAAATATAATTAGATAAGATATTATATTATTAAATCTCTGCTACTCCCTGAGCTAGTGACATGGGCTAATGACCGGATATCAAAATATATAAATAAAATAAAAATTTTTTTTTTGACTTACGTATCTGTCTACTTTATAAATTTTTCTAGGTTCAAATGCCTAGATGGTGCTCTGTAGTGCAGATTACATTAAGATCTCTTTCTCCAGATTGTTACAATATATATATATATATCGGTGTTTAATGAAAAATAATACACGGTAAAGTTAACCTTGATAATGGTGGATGCTAGTCTATCGAAATATCAGTGTTTAATAAAAAATAATACATAGTACAGCCCAAAAAGTTATAATTTATCTACATCATACAACTGTAAAAACATTAAATATAATATATTGTAATGGGCACATATACCGTTACATTATTTTTTTTTATTAAACAAAATTAAAATAAAAAGTTCGCATTTAAAACCTTTTTTTTTTTTTTAAGACATAAAACTTGAAAATTAATTCTATCTTAAACTCGTATATATATATATATATATATATATAAAATCACACAGATGAAAAAAAATTATTAAAATAAAACTTTATTAAAAATAGAAAAAGTATTTTAAAAGCAAATACTTAAAAAAATTTAGAGATAAAAATATATCTTTAAGTTTGCAAAATAATTTAATTAATTCTATTGTAAATAAACATTTATTTTTAGCACTGTTTCTAATTGTAATAAATTTAATCAGCCATACAAGCTATTGTGCACTTTTTACGAGTGTTAAATAATAAATGAGTACTTCCACATACAAGATATAGTATTTAGGAAAGAATAAAATGAATCCACTTATTCTATCCAACCCAAATGCTTCTATATGGGCAAATCTTAAGTACAGTAAGTGAAAGTGTGAGAATAGACTACCCACTTTAAACCACTGTTCACAATATCTGAATGAATAATGTCAACAAAATTATTCTTTCCTAAATACTATATCTTGTGTTGTATGTGGGAGTACTCACTTATTATTTAACACTCATAAAAAGCACACAATAGCTTGTATGGCTGATTAAATTTATTAATTCTATTGTGTAAAATGGAAATGATTAATTTTAATTAGTAAAAGTAAACCAGCCCTTGGGCATTTCAAAATGCATAAGCAAAGATCAGATAGGAGAGGAAAAACAATAGGAACAGAATGGCCAATGAAAAAAATCCATCAGGGAATCGGACTTCAATGGAAGGATCATCATTGATGACATAATGTCCATTGGATCCAAAAGTTACATATAAAAGAAAAAGTTTGGAAATAAATTTTCAGTGAGTGAAGAAAATTTAAGAGAAGACGGAGATGTGTTAAGTCAGAGAGTTGGAGGTAAAGGGATTGGAAGACGCACTTTCAATTCCTTCAGTGGTTATATATAAAAAAAGAAATGAAACATTATTTTTTCTATGTTGAGGACCACAGGATCATCGAGGGATTTAATGCTGGATTCCAAATAGCAAGCAATGGATAAAGAAGAACTTTATGAACATTTTCAAAACAAACTCTAAATTCTAAACCTTTCAGAAATTATTGCAATAGTATTTCTTATCTGACCAATCTAAATTATTTATTAATTCTTTTTATTTGATGTATTTCTTTTTTAAAATCATTTCCATTTTTTTTTTGTTCTTATAAGTTTTATTCTAATTTTTTTTTCTTCTTTTAAATAGCTTATATAAATGTTAAACTTAAGTCGGGCGTGAATGGCTATATAGATTTGTAAGGTTATATTAGGGGATGGTAATCTTGGGTTATTTGTTTTGTAGTTAAATTGGGTCAATGGATTGGATATATTGATGTAATTAGTAGATGTAATACGAGATTCGCTATGTGCAGAATTGCAGTGTACGCCGCACACACCCATTTTGCCTATGGAAGAGATAATAAGATGGAGACTGCAGTCCCTTCCTATAGAGTTTTTTTATTGCTCTTCTCATCACATAGATGTAGTATTCCTATCTGGATGAGAGTCAATTTCTTCTCTTAACTCTGCTGCTCAGATTTATATTCTTGACAATATGATATTTTGTGTTGTCGTATTCATATTACATTGAATACATCGATATATCAGATAGATTGATGTTGGTTTAACTACGAACTTTTGGCCTAAGATTAAATAAGGGATAGAATATTTTCTTTTCAAATGCAATCTTTGTAGTCTATTCATACTCGACACTCTAAATAAAAATACTAAACTCATCTGTGCGAACTTATAATAGCTTATAAAAGTTAAAATGTAAAATCAAATTCTAAAATCAAGTTAAAATCCAAAGTAAAAGTTATGCTAAAAATGATTCAAAATTTATATGTGCGTAAATAAATGTTTATGTGTTAATTACTGGAAGTGGCTTATTTTATTCTTTTTTTATATATTCTTAGATAAGAATTTATTATAAAATATAAATCTCTGCTGTTCCACTGAGCTAGTGGCAATGGGCTAATGGTCAGAATCAAAATATATAAAATAAAAAAAATTTTTTTTTTTAAACTTACGTATCTGCCTACTATATAAATTTTCTAAGTTCAAATGCCTAGTGGCACCCTGTAGTGCAGATATGTTGACTTCTTTTCATCTGGACTGTTATAATATATATATTGAAACAATTGACCTTAGTTCAAGGTCGAGATTCACGGTTCTATCACAGTCCACGTGTTATCATGCTCCTTTCCCCCCTTTTTTTAAGTTGTAAAATGTATATAAACTATATGTATATTTCTGTGAAGCATCTATGAGATTTATAAATACAAATCAAATAAAAATTGTCAATTATTTTAAATATTATCTTTCATAGATGTGACTCAGATATATACAGGTATATTACAGGAGCTTCTATATGTAATTAAAAATATTAAATAATTTTGTGTCTTTTAAACTTGCAGATTTTTTTAGCTTTTATTTTAATACACTATAATAATTTTTGTCATAAAACTAAAAATATAAATTCAAGATAACTGTCTAAAAATAATTAAAGAGATGGGGAGTTTGTCTCATGGTTTAAAAAAAAAAAGGGAAATTGAAAATTAAAATTAAGAAAAAATAAAAACTAAAACAAAGCTAATGAATTTTAAGTTAGCAATTTCCAAACAGGAAATTAATTTAAATAGATTTTAGACAGTTATCTCAAAACTGAATCTTTACTAACAATAGAGTAAAGATTCTCCTAAATTAGAGATCCATTAGAGGCAGGAAATCTAATTAAAATAAACATTCTCTGAGGGGCTAAAAACTGACATAAATAGAACTAAAAATCTATTATGTTAGAGTTTGGTCAGTCGTTGCTAGGTGACTTTACGTCCATAAAATTTTGAGAACCTCCGCACTTCTCCTCCATCTTCAGCCCACCTTGCCATGATATAGCCCCAAAAGAATGCTGCCTGCCACAAAGATTCACCAGTACTTCCAAAAAATCTTGAAGTAACCAGCCAAAAGACTGTATAAACACCTTATCCAATTTTAATTATATAATGTAATTTGTAAACTAATAATTTCATTATATTTAATGTTTTTTTTAGTTTTGTTAACTTCTTATATCAATTCTTTGCTACATAATTAATCTGTCATCCAACTCATGTTTCTTATTATTTTTATCAGTTAGTGCAGTTAGGATTTAATTTTAATAATATTTTTATATTGTCTCACGTAATTTATTTATAAATGCCACTAAGACTTAATCTTACAAACTTCTAGTAAAAAGAGAAAGGGGAATTAATGAGTTTTTGTTATTTATTTTAAATATTTCATAAGATTGGGTTTATACTTTAAATGAATACCTTTTTTTTTATATATAAATGTTTTATCGTAAATTTATATGAAATGTATAAATACTTTTGCAATCGAAGATAGATATTGGCATCTGTTAGTGTTATTAACTTTCTTATTGATCATCATCACCACAAAGGCTGGAGACTTCAATTTGTTTTGTAATTTGCACTATTTTAGCTTTTCTTTCCTATGTTAAAATATTGATTCAAGAAGGGGGAGCAATGCAAGCTTCATTAATGTTATTTATTTTGTAATCAATGTCTTTAGATTATGTAGGTAATTATTTTAGTATGTCATTACATATTTGTTAAACCATTTAAGGCTTTTCTTTAATATTTAAATTTATTGATTTTATATTATTATGATAGCATTATTAGCATATGTCCAATTATTCACAAGCCGCATAAGGCTTCAATCTGATTTGCCTGTACCTCACTCCAGGGAGTCATGATCATTTTGTTAGTCATTCTTCTCCTCCAAGTATATATATTATATACTGCTTTGAATCACCTGTACCTCACTCCAGGGATTCAAAGCCTCATCATTCATATCATCATTTATAAAAGAAGTCTACATTTGCTTCTAGAACCTTCAGGTTAGGGTAGATGGTACAATGTATATGCCCCACAGCCTGGCCCATAGAACCCTCCTACCCACATTTTCTTCCTGTACCATTTTAGCAGAAAGCTGGCATGTACCATCATTATAAAAAACTGGAGAATGACCTTATTCTGGCCAAATGTGCCATTTCCTCTTGCTGATATCATGCTAGCAACACCATTTCTTACAGTTAGTTTCCAGCCTGTTTAGCAAAGTAAATTGTAATGATATGCACTAATAAAATGTTCTGTTTTTTTCTTTATTTGTTGAGTTTAAACCCAACTTCTCATGAAGCTGCCCTCCTTCTTTATTGAAATAAATCTTTCCTGAAATTATTGAGTGTTCACTATATCCCATTGTTAACTGTTGAAAATATAAAAGAAATAATGTTTTATGCTGCCGATCAAAAATGTATTCTCATTGTAATTATTATAAATCAAATATTTAAATAAAATAAACTTATGTATTAAAATCTTTTAATTAGTGAAACTCGATTGTATCTTTATATATGTATTTTTGTGTATTAAACGTCCACCAAATCACTCTGATAAATCTATTTTTTGTTGTAACCACCGCACTAAATTAATATTTGTCAAAATCAACAGAATTACAACAAGATTCTTTAATGTTTGTAATGAAATAAAGTTTATAAGCATAGAGTTAATTATATATCTAAAACTCATCTTTAATGTTGTTCAAAATAAACATTTATATTTTAAACTTAATCCAGTTGTTTGAATCTCCTTATTAATATTTACATTTATGTATACTCATAACTTACTATCTTGGGTTCACTCAATCTCATCATCATCATCACCAGTTGAAACTCATGTAAAACATTGTAGCACTAGGTTGGGATATAAATGAATTTCTGGGGTATCATCGTAGGTGTTGTTCATAATGTTATAGATTTGGGGGGAAGGGCAAATAGATTAGAATTCATGATTGCTCCTGACTTGTGTATCTTGTGCATGATTAGATTCAAGGTACTTTTGCTTAGATCCTAAATCTTGTTGGATGAACATACATTTCGATCAGTACTATATATATATATATATGTATATATATATATGTATACACTATTTGAGAAACTGAAAGAAACACAAAAAAGGTAATTAAAAATGAATAAGGTTTGTAATATGAATACAAATGAAAAATGAAATGTGTACATATCCCTATTGTCTCATCTTAAAGGGAGAAGATTAACTAAAACAAATCTGATGTAGCCCAGATTGATTATACTATAACAATGCAAAGAGGAAAAAATACGATTAATAAAAACTCATATGAATTGACTAAGAAATTTATAAACTTCCATTTACATATCATATAAAAAATCAAAATAGAAACTGCCTATAAAATTAAGAAAAAAAAATCATACATATTATCAAAGAATATTAAATATTTACTTTGTGATATGTAAGAAATAGAATAATAAATTGATCCTAAAGGAAGAAAGAAAAACTTTTGATATGTGAAAGTGTAGTATTTTAAAAAAATATTCTAAATTTGAATCTATTCTAGTTTTCCTGAATTGAATTTTAAATAAAATGTTTCATATTTTTATAGTGAAACTGGATGGCAAAGCTAAAAATAATATTAAAATTTTGGAATTGATAATATTTTTGAAGTTGTAATTAAAAATTTAAAAGTGAGCAAAGAATTTCCATTTTTCCTTTTTTATGAAATATAAATAAAGTAAGAAAAACATAGAAAAACTTTTCTTCTATTTTTCTATTATTTATAAAACACATGATTTAATGTACATAAAATTTGTATTCACAAAATGTTTTAAAGCCACTTAGTGGTCTTCAACCTTTTCACACCTGCAGACTGGTAAAAATAAGGATAAGGTTCTGCAGACCAGCAAAAATAAGGTTAAGATTTCGCAGACTGGCAGAAGTCTATAGATAAATTTTCTTACAGATAAGCATAATTGTTATAACTGATCAAAACAACAATGTTAAATATATAAGATAAAGTTATATATATATATATATATGGAGTTTATATAATAAAAAACTTTTTTTAAATTTTTTTTTAGAAAAGTAATAAAAAATTTAATTCTACCCCTCCCCCCATAAACATCTGTGATAACTAGAAAAACAAATTAATTTATGAATGATTGATTAGATTTTGTTTTCGTTCTGTTTTCTTTTTTTTTTTAATTGGGTAAAAATGAGATGAAAAAATAAATAAAAATTGGCTATATTAATTAAAAGTTTAAACTCTTATTATTTATTATTACAAACTTTTTACTACCCATCTAGCATGTGGTCCTGCAGAAAAATTCTGCAGCCCGGTGCCGGGCCACGGACCAAGGGTTGAAGAACACTGTTTTAAAAAAAGTAAACACAGTGTTTTGGAAAAAATATTGTAATAATGCAAAACTCATATATTCTCTGGCTGGTGATGTATATTTTGTTTGAGAACCATGTTATTTGAACAACATCAATTAGGTATAAATCTGTCAGAAACAAAAAAATAAGCATTTTTTTACTATCATTCTAATTCTAGGACCCCAGCAGTTCACTCCATATTGCTTGGTATTATACCACAGTCTGCTATCAAATTTACCATTGGTTAAAAGTTTTATTTCATTGTAAGTCATATTTTATTACATTTTTTAATGTATTTTCCAAAATCCAATTATAACAGTCAATTTAATCAATTTAGTTAGAAGAAATCCATCCACCACATGTGGCAAGATATCCAAAAACCACACCAGTCAAAGCAATTTGGGAAATTATATATTGTTTTTTTATTTGAAATATTCAAGTGATTTTGGCTTGCTGATGATTGCCATTAACCCAGGGGCAACCATTTGATTACCCTCATCCTGTTACAATATATTAAAAGAAAAGAAACATCGTCATATATCACATGACCAAATTTTTCAAGTTTGTATTACTAATGTAATAAACAATAGAGCTTACTGTAACTTGTCTAATAAATCATTTTGAATGAAAAAAATTAGAATTTATCTATTTAGCCAATCACCTGAGTTCAAACCCAAAAATAAACAAGAAATAATCAAGTTCTAATTATAAAAATTGATAACTTGAATTTTAAACCCAGGCCTAACAGGATTTTTCCCACATAACTATGATTTGATTATTTCCAATGACTAGTCAAGTTTTGAATCTATCAAATAGATTTATCCCTTGAGATTGAATCCAATGGTAACTTTTTAAAAAAAGATAAGTTCTCCTCATACACAAGTTCTGTCTGCCAGGTTAATTACATAAATTTTTGAATCAAAAGATAAATCTTAAATTTTGATCAAGTTGATATCATGCTTGGGGTCTGTTTACTGTTGCAAGGATATATGTTTGAATTTAAAGAAAAATTTGAAAATTTTCAGTATTTAATCATGCTCAAAATATGTCTATTTTCCCTATAAAATGACTTCAAATCCTAGTGTAAACTTCAATTTTTTTTCAAGTTCTAATCAGTTCAGGATTTTCTGCCATGTTCATGAAATAGATTTGTTTTTAAGCACACATTTAATTTTTTAAAATTTTTTATTCAGGGCTTATATTTTATCTATCATAACTATGACTTTTGTATATGAAAGACAATTTGAATTTTTTTACTTAGGATTTATTACAAAATAGTCACTGAGATATTTGAGAAGCAAAGATGTGTGTAGATAACATTACAAGTTTGATTAAAACAACTTTTGATGTTTAATGCTTACTTTTTATTTTCCTATCCACTATGTATAATTTATTATAGAATTGAGAGTAGTGAATTTAAAAGCTGAAGGCTTTTGGATCCATGCTGAGAAATATATAAAAAAGATATCAGTTTAGGCAATGGAAAAAATGCAATACTTATTGTGTCGTTTCGGTGCCTGAACGTCGTTTGACCTTTTGACTAATTAAACATATAATTATTCATTTATTATTTGTTTTTTTTTATCATTATTTGATCTTTTTGTAAATATTTTTAGTTAATGGTCTTATTTTTATTTTCATACATTTATTCATCTTTTCGTTTTGTTCATAGATGTTCCATCTATTGCTATAAAAATAAAAATGAGAATACTGTATGTTTATAGAAGTTAGCAGTAAAAGCTTAGTTTAACTTAAAAAGTTTTATAAATTATTTTCACATAAATATTTTTTTAAATTTTTTTATAAAAATAATTTTCTTGAGTAATTATTTTTTTATGCTTAGCAAACTTTTTATTATTATTTTTATTACAACTATATAGGTAATGAGTTTTGATTAAATGTTTGTTTATGCACTAAAGCCCGAAAGACTAAATCTGAGATTAATATGAAAAGGAGGAAAAAAGAAATAATATTTGTTTACATTGCCCACTAATGGCAAAATTGCTTCTAAGCAATAACACGATTCTCACCTTGATATAAAAGATTTTGAGAAATTTTTTTTCCCTTGCTTTTATCGTTTTCTTTTTCAAAGGCAAACGTTTTATTTTTAATAGTAATGATATAAAAGACAATAATTTACATTGTAAGAAAACTGAAGCTTGATTATATTTAACAAAACAAGTACAAAATAACATAATTACAGTATTATAGAGATGATCTTCGAAAATAAAAAGAAACAGACATTATTTTTATAAATTAAGTTTTGAATTAAACAAGGAATTTGTTAGCACTAATAGTGACAATAAAATTTTATATACAACACTTCCTATATACAACAAATAAGAATTTAATTATAGACCCCTAGCAAACTTTAAAGCTTTCATAAAAGCCAATTAACTGGATAATTATTTACAGAATGAAAATCCCCCATTAAGCATAGAAATGTCTTTAGATTTTTTTATTATATAAATATAAACATTAAAACCCTAAAGCTAAACTAATCACTAAAATAATCAAAATTATCCCAAATTCAAAACTCCTTTACACTTAAAAAGTCTTCTTGTAGCAGTGAAATCATTGGTTGTGTTTTAGAGTTTATTTCTTTGGCTATTCTGATTTAGTTTCGAATTTGGGGTAATTTTGATATATATGGAAGTGTCTCATATACAGCCTTATAAAGCAATCAATTTTAGCTACAATGCCAATTGTTTATAATTGTTTAGCATCAACTGAAAAATGATGTTTCATCTTAAATTAGCTGTTCATATATATATACTGTTAATTTGTGTTTTTATATAAATATTTTCTATAATGGATATTGCACTTTTACATTATATATATATATATATCCAGTGAATGTTCAAACCTCTAGGCTGATGAATGTGTGTGATATGATTGAGCTAGAAAGATGCATAGAGATAAGCATAAAATTTGACTATATATTATATATAATGAATTTATATTTTTTCATGAATATTTAGTTTTAATAAAGAATGGAAATAAAGAGGTCATATCCATGTAAACAGAGATAACTTTATCTTTTGATATTGCAATCCTCTTGAGGCTAAATAAGTTTTTTCCATTAACCTATAAGAGCTTTGTTGAAGTTTGTTAAAATAAAATAACTTCTTAACTTCAAACCCAAGTTCTTGTAAGCATTTAAACCCAGAAAGCATTTTGCATGGTTATAATTATAAATTATTTTAAAATGTTTATTTTTAAGAAGACAAGTCATTATTACCATAGTTACAATAAAGTGGATGTTGTTATCATTTGTTAAAAAAATACTCAATTTTTTTTATGAAATTTTAATAAGGGTAATTTTAAATTTTAAAACATATTTTCATTGTTTTATGAGGTTTCAACTAAAATTCATTTCCATTTTAAAAATGGGATTTAAGTAGCAAATATTTTATTAAATATTTTTTATGAAGAGGCAGGTCATGATCTAATACAAAATACACATTCAGTTTAGTATTTTATTTTTCTATTTTGTGAATTTTAAATATCGTTTAAAATGTTTTTCATTTGTAAACTTATGTTTGTAATAAATAATGTAAAGTTTATTAAATTATGATATAAAATAAAGGTTTAATTGTAAAAATAAAATATTGAAAATATGATCTAAATTTCTATTAAGTCTTTCATTAAAAGAGTTGAGGGATTTAACCATGAACTTAACAAAAGATGAAAAAAAAGTTTACTTTAATACACTCTAGTGAAAATTAAAGTTTTAATATTATTACAAGCTATCTGGTGTAAAGTAAATAGATTGACATTTGATACTAGAAACACACACAATATATATATATATATATATATATATACATATATATATATATATATATTGTGCCAAGGCCAATTTGGCACTTGTATATAAAATAATTTTGTCTAAAAAAATTATTAAAATAAAAAAAAAACTCTTTTGTAAAAGAGTTTGAAATAAAAAATTAAAAGTGGGAAGGGTTTTTTCTTAAAGTCAAACTAAAAGTATTATAAAAGAAAGTAGTTTTTTTAAATTAGTATTTGTAAAAATAAGTAATTTGAAATTTAAAAAAAAAAAAAAATCTCTTTTCATTCAAGCTTATTATAATATATTATATATGTGCGTGCGAGTATAAATAAATGTATGCATGTTAGAATAATATTAAAAAAATATGTAAATGAAAGCTAAAAAAGAAATTATATTTGGAAAACACAGTGATGGCTATTAAGTTAAATAAAGATTTAAAAAACCCACACCAGCGGTGGGCTACTAATTAAAGATATAAAAAAACAATATGTTTATGAAAGCTACTACTAATTAAACAATCGTCAAAAACACGTCATAGGATTAATTACCAATGGAATTCGACAACAGATATTTGTGGGAGGATATTAAATGGACAACATGTCGCAGGTATAAATACTTTTTTTTTATCGGACAATTAATTGAGAGAGTTTTTTCAGTCTAGTTTGCAGTGACAGTCTTGTTTCAGTTCAGACAACAGTGCAATTTCTATTATGTATTCAGAAACAAAAATGCATTGTTGAGCAGCTTTTGGAAATATACGCTTGTGCTTCGGCCTTTTTAGTCCAACAAGATCATCAAAACCTGCCTGTAAAATAATGTCTGCATAACAACTCAGAAATCCTCCATCAAACATTCAACTGTCTTCAAGAATAAAACCAATGGATTCACATAAAATCTCTTCAAGAAACATCCAAATCTAACCGGTTAGATATAATCCATCAGAAGCAGCAGAAGTAGCCAACAACAAGCAATATCCACATTCCAAAAATCCTAGGTAAACATTTATTATCATTTATACGTAGTAGCCACCGCTGTAATTAGTCAATTCTACCAAGGAAAGTAATTTGAACTCTTAAGCATGCATAAAATGAACTATTGATGTGTGTGTGTGTGAATGTGAGATAATTTAATGATATCACATATTATTTATGCTTTTCACCAGATATATGTTATAATGTGTTACTTTAAAAAATGTGCATGTGTTAAATTAGATTTATAAAGATGTTTAAATTTAGTCAATTAATGTTGGGAATAAATTATCTTTAAACTTAATTAATGTTAATTAAAATAAAATGTCTTCAAACTTAAACTTTATTTGTCGGTCAATTCTTTTTACCAACCTTTTTATTAATTCTTTCCACCACTAATTTTGTTATTGAATTAAAATTAGACTGAGCTAGTTTTAGGGAATGTTTTGAGTGCTGGATTATGAGCCTACTGCCCAAATACGTTAGTCATAAGACTAGCTGGTGCCCCGGGATTTACCCCGAAACAAATAAAGTATTTGGATAGTAGGGGTTTGAATCTAGCAGCCGAGATGGGCCATTGCTGATAGTTAAGGCTATCAATAAGATCTCCCATTTTGCTCGAATGTGCTGGTTCGTTCACGTAACATTTATAAGATTATAAATATATTAGGACGTATAAGTAAGAGGTTTCAGCCATCCGACCCAGTAAAATATATATATATTTATAATTTAATAAAAACTTAAATAACTAAGTCACAGTAATAATGACAGTAATTAAAATATATTTAAGTAATTATTTATCTATTAAAAATACATAATTAATATTTAATAAACAATTAGAAATCTAAATCACAGAATTAAATAATATAAAAATTGAACATGTTATTAGAAATAAAGTAGAATATTGTAATAAAATCTTTATTTATACTCCCATTAATAATCACATACCTTTAACTCAATTAAAACCAACGAAACTTCGTTATTGGGGTGCCTATCTTCTTTTTTTTTCAACAATTATCCCAGATCATAGCATTCTCACCTGTACAAACTTTGCCATTATAAAGAAATATAAAAGATGTAATCTAGAGCCAAAATATTTGGACTTTCTTCTAAAGCTAAATCTCAATGCCCTTCCAACAAGCCACTTTCTTGTGATGTATAGAGGTTTTTCATCTTTGGACCCTGTTTGCTCACTCTGCCATAGGGAGGATGATACCATATTTCACATTTTCAACAATTGTTCCTCTCTTCAGGGCTGTAGAATATTGATTAATAAAATTTATACACCAAAACATCCAATTATCAACACACTCATAAAAGGTTTTGCTTATGGGGATTTTGCAATTATAAGAAGTGCAACTTTCATCACTTTCTGTCTATGGTTTGTCAGATGCTTCATAATCTTCAAGTCTGTTATACCTGATCCAACATTAATTTTTTTACAAAAATTAAAAGATATCAAAGAAAGAGATTTGAAGTTAGCTCCTCACCTAATAGCAAATTCCACATGGAATCTTATTAATATTGGACATTAAGTATTTTAATGGTTTATAAATGTATTGCCAAATTTAATGTTATTTTATAATTTTTTCTTTATTGTAAACATAGTTAAATAAACCTGTTTTTGATACTATATATATATATATATATATATATATATATATATATAAACTTTTGATTGGCCAATTACAGAATCAGTAATAAAGTATATATTTGTTTTTTGTTTTTTTAAAATATATATTTGTTTTAGTTTAGTTTCTGAAAGGTAAATGAAGAATTTATCAGATTATTAACCAAATGAAGTTTTCATATGAATTGCTTAATTTTTTCACTAATTCACTTTCTAGTGAGAATTTCCACAAGAATTATACTCTAATATGCATATTTTTCTATATACATTATAATATAAAATTTTAATTAAAAAAAAATTCAATAGATGGCAAGAAAATCAAAAAATTCCTCAAAACAATGGAATTTAGCTCCTACCTGACAAGTATCTCTATTGTATTATGACAGGTTTTTGACATCACCATTTTTATGATATTGTTTAAACCAATGCACATGTGATTTAAAGATAAATTATAAATGAATACTCTCACTTTTCCAGACACAAGATATAATAATTTAAAGTAATTGCTTAACATATTCACACTCTCATTTCCCTATGCTTAAGATTTTCCCATATATAAATGTTTGGGTTGAAAGGATGGGTAGATTCATTCCATCTTTTCTAAAAAACTATATCTTGTGTCTGGAAAAGTGAGAGTATTCATTTATAATTTATCTTTAAAGCACATGTGCATTGGCTTAATTGCCAATATCACTATTACAGTATAAAAACATAGTGCTATATAAAATAATATCTCATTACATATGTTTAATTTCAATTAAAGAATGATGTATCATAAATCATTAGTTCAAGCATAATAAATGTAATTTAAAGTGATTGCTTAACATCTTCATGCTCTCATTTCCATATGCTTAAGATTTGCCTATACATAAATGTTTGGGCTGAAAGGATGGGTGGATTCATTCCATCTTTTTTAAAAAACTATATCTTGTGTCTGGAAAGTGAGAGTATTCATTTATAATTAATCTTTAAAGCACATGTGCATTGGCTTAATCACTAATATTACTATTACAGTATAAAAACATAGTGCTATATAAAATAAAATAATATCTCATTAGATATTGTTTAACTGTTTAATGGAGTTCTCCAGTCTAAACCAGTGTTGGTTTCAAGTCACTCAAATTCCATCATTTTTAATGCTACTGTAAAGTTTTTACGTTCTTTTTAAAGGTTAAAAAAAGTTCTGTAAGATGCTGCCCTCTCTTGAATTATTTTACAAGCAAAAAATCAATAATATTCAAATTTTAGGTTAATAATGGAAGAGGGCAGTTCGTTCTTGATGCTGATTGGTTGTTAACTGTAGAGGACAAGGAAAACTAATTTTTACCACTATGATTTCTTTTATTTCATTTCGAAAGTGATCAACGAAAGTTTTAGACCATTTTAAAAGTATTTTTTGACATATTATAAATTATTTTGATAAAATATGCTAAAAATAAAGTTATTATAGAAAAATAGTTAAGATTTTAGTAAAAATTATTTACTTTTCCACAGCATAAAACTGAGAAAAAAATCACTGACATGAGCAACAGTTTTTAGTTGGTTACTAACATTCATTTTAGATTTTCAACTATTGAATATTTTTATAATTATAAATAACAATTTTTATTTTTGAAAAAACTTTCATTCACTTTCATAAGCTGACAAATTATTAATATATTTCTTACAAATGAAACTAAAGTGAATATAATATTAAAAAATAAATATTTTTTTACGGCTGAGTTTATGAATTGATCAAGTAAAAGTTTAGAGTTTTACCTCACTCAGTCAATAAAATTAATTGTCACTATAGAGATTAAAGAAAACTGTTAAAATAACCAAAAACTGTGTATTTGTGAATTTATTACAATTCTAAATATTTTTATACAATAATTTACACAATATTTATTAGAAATCAAAAATATAAATTATTAATAACTTATTTTGAATGAAAATACTTTATTTTCAAAAATAGAACATTATATTAGTGGCCAATGCAAACATGCCCTAAAGACATTTAGAAGCTTAGTTTTCTACATAAGCAATCTAATTATAATAAATATTTAAATATAATTTTGCAATAAATATTGAAAAATTTTAAACTTTTAAAGCTTCATTAGATATAAGAGAAATAAATGTTCATTCATATTTTTTAAAAAAGTCACAAATAATGAAGATTAAATTGATTTTGTAAAATGAAAACAATATTTTTAGAAATGATGACATATAATCTTTTTTCTTGATTACAATCTCATTTTTTAATATTTCTAAAAAAAGTGAACATTTAAAATTTATTTCAGTAGTCAACAAAAATATCTATCAAATAAAGTCAAATTTATTAATTTCAGATAAGTAATAATGGTTTAATGTTAAATTTTGTGTTGAATGTGAGAACAAAAAAAACAACAAAATGCAAAAGAATATCAGGGTTAAAGTAAATGTAAGTTTTTAAAAATAAATTTATATTTATAATTGATGAAAATTATATACAGTGGACAACATATAATATACTTTTCCCACCCAATTACAAAGGGTAGCTATATGCCATTGATTTCTTTCTCAATTTGCTTTCATGTAAAAGCAAATAATTTCTATTAAAATTTGAAGTATTTTTTTAAACTAATTATATTTTCACATATATTTTGTAAAAAAAGTATAAAAAATATGTTTTCACTTTGAAAATCAACATGAAGAAATAGATCTGTCAAAATCATCGACAGATGCTGTTTTGTGGGGAGAACAGAAAACAAACAATCAGCAACATGAAAAGAAGACTTTATCACATTGTTAGACCATTAAATTGATATATTATTGATTTATTAGTTGTAAAAAATTATTGAAGTGGCAGCATTATTTAGTATAGTTTTTCCTTAGGAAAATTGACAAAGTAATGTTAAAAATAGCAATCAGAAAGTGGGTTAAAGTGAACAACACATGGATGATGCAAGATTGTGCTGCTTCCCAGAAAAGATTAACTGAAATTATAGAAGTTTTGTAAATATTTATACAATTATTTAAGTTATTTTTAATATAATATAATTTATATATTTGTATTCTCATTAGATCTTAAATATGATTTAAAGATTTAATATTTTTGTAGCATTGATTTTATGTCATTATGTTCAGTAACAAATATATAAAGGAGATTTAACTTCTCATTTATCAATTGCATTGTTTTGTTCTTTGACTCTTACTTTTATTTCCCTATATGACCATAGTAAATCACACTGCAAAAGTCATAGTTAATTTTATATACACTTCCATATTTGTATTTTATATCATCTCTTAATTTATCATTACCTATTAATTTATCCAAATTTTTGCTATTCAAATATCCAATATTTATATGCTTATCAATAAAATTTTGGTTTTTTATTAATGTATTATAAATTTTGGGCTAATATGAAAGTTTGATCCATTTCTTTTATAAACTACTGTTATTATCATTAGTATAATCATTTTGCGTAGAAATATTATTATTTAATATAGGTGTCTTAGAATTAAAAAGTATATTTTTAATAGTTTTAGGGTTGTTTTATATAATTTAATAAATTGATTCTTTTGTAAATGAGCTGCTTTTTTATCTGTATTATATTTACCATTTCTATATTTAAAAATTGTAATAACTGCCATATTTTGTACTCATGTTTAGTTTAAAATGATGCAAATGATTTTTCTTAATTAGTCTTCCTTAATTAAATGTTTCAATATTATATTATTATTATTATTATCTATGTGAATATCTATATCTAAATATTTAATTTTATCTTCAGATACTACATTTGTAAATTTCATATTGTATGTTATCTCATTAAAATATCTATAAATATTATTCATAGCTCTTTTATTACCAATAATTAAGATATGATCAATATATTTAGAGTAATGTATTATTTCTTGAATAATTATTCTTTTTTTAATTATAATGATTTCTAATTCATACATATATATTGATGACATTAACCCACTAATTATATAATCCACAATCCATCCTTTATGTATATTCCAAAAGTCATTATTATATTTAAAAATATAAACTGTTATGAATTAATATTAAACCCTTTTCTATAATACTTATGTTTATATCATTTATAAAATGATTATTTTTTTTATTAATATTTCTATACTTTTAAGTCCTGGAATGCTTGGGTATTTTTGATAAAAAATTCTCCATATCCTAAAATATCTGCTATCCATTTATACATAGGTCTTTTTTATGCAGATTATTTTAATGTGATTTTGAAGTTATGCGATTCATGTTTCTTCTTAATATCTTTTTATGTGGATTTTCTTTTATGTGATAAAGAACTTTATATTTCACTATATTTATTAGATATCAAGAAATTTAAATTATTAATAACTTATTTTGACTTGAAATACTTTTTTAAAAATATAATGTTACATTAGCAGCTAACGTGAATATGGCCTGAACCTGTATTTAGAATTTTAGCTTCTATGGAAATAATCTACTTATACTAACGAGTAAATAATAATAATAGATTTATATTTATGTATAAAAATATCACAATAAATATTTAAAAATTTTAAAATTGTAAAATGTATTTTGTTAGATATAACAGAAATATTCTTTTAGATTTCTAAAATAAATAATGAAGATTTTATTGATTTTGTAAATTGAAAATAATCTTTCTAATGATAATAGATAATCTTTTCATTTTGATTGCGATCTCATTTTTTAAATATGGAAACAAAATGTGAACATTTAAAATTTATTTCAGTAGTAAACAAAAAAATATAAATTTATTATTTTCTGAGAAGTAAAAATCAGTTAATCATAGATTTTACATTAATGTGTGAGACAAAGAAAAACATCAGAAAATGCTGAAATCTGAGTTTCCTGCAATGAACAACTTCTTAAATTCCAAGAAGAGCTAAATAGTTATATATCTGGATATTGTGAGCTTTATAAACAATTAGTAAAATCATCTCAAAGTTTAATCAATGATTACATTGTTGACAGAGAGACATTAACACAGCACAAGACTGAAAGTGATACTTGTACTTCCTCTTGTGATGAATCTGATTTTTTACCATTTCACAAATGAATGCATATTGTCAAATAGTAGTAATGATTAAACTATGTATGAAAAAATGTAATATTAAATACTGTAGTTAATAAAAAATTAAAAAAAAATTGAGTTGTATTAATTTTTTTCAAATATTTGAAATTTTTTACTAGTCATACGTTATTTTCTTATTTTTTTAATGCGAATTTTAAAGTAATTTTTACTTGTTGCTTTGCTTTTATGTGATTTCTAAAAATTACAGAACTTATCCCTATTTTTAAAGGTAAATTAAGTCTATTTTTGTACAATTTTTTTAATGCTGGATAAAATGAGACCCAGGTGTATTTAGCTATTCACAAAATTTCTGTAAAATAAAATCACTAAAATTGAATAACAATGATAATAGGTTATTCTTTTTAAAAACTCTATCTATCTATCTATCTATCTATCTATCTATCTATCTATCTATCTATCTATCTATCTATCTATCTATCTATCTATCTATCTGTCTGTCTATCTATCTATCTATCTATCTATCTATCTATCTATCTATCTATCTATCTATCTATCTATCTATCTATCTATCTATCTATCTATCTATCTATCTATCTATCTATCTATCTATCTATCTATCTATCTATCTATCTATCTATCTATCTATCTATCTATCTATCTATCTATCTATCTATCTATCTATTTATCTATCTATCTATCTATCTATCTATCTATCTATCTATCTATCTATCTGTCTATCTGTCTGTCTGTCTGTCTGTCTGTCTGTCTGTCTGCCCGCCCACCCACCTATCTATCTATCTATCTATCTATCTATCTATCTATCTATCTATCTATCTATCTATCTATCTATCTATCTATCTATCTATCTATCTATCTATCTATCTATCTATCTATCTATCTATCTATCTATCTATCTATCTATCTATCTATCTATCTATCTATCTATCTATCTATCTATCTATCTATCTATCTATCTATCTATTCATCTATCCATCTGTCTGTCTGTCTATCCACCTATACATCTATCTGTCTGTCTATTTATCCATCTATCTATCTATCTATCTATCTATCTATCTATCTATCTATCTATTTATCTATCAGTCTATCTGTCTATCCATCTATCCATCTGTCTGTCTGTCCATCTATCTATCTATCTATCTATCTATCTATCTATCTATCTATCTATCTATCTACCTGTCTACCTGTCTATCCATCCATCCATCCATCCATCCATCCATCCATCCATCTATCTATCTATCTATCTATCTATCTATCTATCTATCTATCTATCTATCTATCTATCTATCTATCTATCTATCTATCTATCTATCTATCTATCTATCTATCTATCTATCTATCTATCTATCTATCTATCTATCTATCTATCTATCTACCTACCTACCTACCTACCTTTTTAGCTATATAAATATGTATTTATCTCTCTATATACCTGTCTTTGTCTATTTATTTATACATTCAACCATCTAGCTACCTCTCTATCTATCCAGCTATTGATTTATCTATACTTATGTATCTATCTATTTATCTATTTATCTATTTATTTAGCCATGACTCAAGTGTTAAGTTAGATTTATTGGCAAAAAATTCATTACATAAGCTGTTGGTACTGCATATGTTAATGATTAAATCTTTATTTTGAAAAGCACTCATTGGTTTTGTTGATGCCTTTCTCTATATCTTTTTTTCAAGAATATTTTTCATCAAAAAATTTAATTTTAATCAAAGATTTGTGCTTTTGTAGTTCATTTGAAGAGTAATTAACAAAAATAAAATATTTTAAACAAAAGTGTTCAATTCTGCGTTCAGTCTAACACAATATTTAATGAAAAAAAACCTTTACTTTCCATTTAATCTGCATGTTCCTTTCAAATTCCAGAATTTTTTATTGTTACAATTTGTGGAAGTTTTTGAAAATGTTCAACTTTTCATTTCTGTATAAAATATTTATTTTATACTAAAATTCAATAAATTGTACTTGATTTTTTTTAAAATTTAATATTATAAAGGTAAAAAAAATTTACATAAATAAGAATCAAATGCATAAGCATTATCAACAATGTTAGTGTAAACAGTGTAAATAAAAAAAGATGGATTTGCAATAAATCTATCAAATTCTGCTTTATTAAAATATTTTAAAAACTTCAGCACCATGTGTATTTTGATAGGTGATGCTGTTACACAATGAGTTTCACATGAAGCATGGTCAAGAATGAAGGAACACACTTAAACAAAATCTTTTCTTCAAGAACTATAGTGCAACAACAATTGATATTTGATGCCAGTCTGTAAAATACTTACCTCTTCAGATCTTTTTTATCAATTGGAAAAAATCAATAAAAGTTTTGTAGAATTTACAGTATTAAAAAAGCCCTGCACTAATATGAGCTACAATTATGGTAAAACAGATATTTAACGCAGCACAACTGTTACACTTTTTCTGAGGAAAATACCCAATGATTCTCATTGAGTATGAAAATTATCAAGTTTACACAAGTGACATTAAAGAATACATTTAAAAAAAAATGAAAACTTTCCAGTTAAAAAAACCAAAAAAACAATAACAAAATTATTGATTTTCTGCCAAACAAAATATATTTTAATGAAAGTTAAATATAAACATCACTACATATTAAGAAACAAATATTTAATAATTTTAAACAGTGAATAATGATAATTAAATAAAAATAAAATAAAATATCAACCTATTTTTTATTGTGATGTAAAGCAAAAGCTTATGATTAATAAGCAGAGAATTATTTTTATCCTCAATAGTAAATTTGGCAGTCAATATTATTCTTTTTTTCTAGGTTTATCAATGGCTTTTGATATTTGAGCACTATAATTAGAATTAAAATTTTAATCTGTTAGCTATTTTACAATTTTTATTAAAACATTATAAAGGCTTAAACCTGCATTTATATATGTAATATATGTGGAATTTGAACTCAGACTTTCACACAACCCATTACTTTCAGTGCCATTTTTGCCATGAAATTATAGAAATGCATTCTTGTCATTGAAAGCATTTCAGCCCAATTGTAAATAAATTAAAATTTCCCAACATCTTAATCAGCATGCTTCATAGTTGCTGATTAGCTTTCATAGCTATGCAGATAAATCTGAAAATATTGGAACCAATCAAGCCTATGATTTCATCTAAGATTATGAAAATTATAAAACCATTAAATATTCTAGACCAGAATTTCCAAATTGCACCATATTGTAAAATGACAAGAATTTTATAACATCATGTGATTACTTAGGTAATACAATATATAGAGAACAGGAAATATAATATAATATGCAACTCAATTTGGATGTCAAAGAGTCCTGCAGTTGGTCTAGTTGTTTTGTATACTTACTTGTAAAATTTACAGAGTATGTATAAGACTTGAATAAATACAAGCTTTCACTTTTTTTTACAATTTACATGAGAAATCATTAATAACCTCAAAAGAAGCTGGCATATGGTTAAGAAATTTTAATGTATGTTTGATTATTTTCAAATATTCTTGCTAAATGTATATGGTATGACTAATTATAAGTTTATTTTAAAAATAAAGATAATTATAAAGTGGAAATAGCCTTATTTTAGAAAACGTAATTAAATTCTTATAAACAGAACAATTAATTAAGGAAATAAGTATTTGATGTATTTTATGCTGGTAATCCATTTCAAAGTTAAAAAATGTGTAAATGTTATGATTGGACAAATAAGCCATGTACCAAAATGGAATTCAGGAGTTATCTCCCACCGATACATCAATGGATTTGACTAAAGATGGATTTTATTTTGCTGATAAGTGAACTCCAGGAACTATAAATATTGGTTAAAATTTATTGTGCTGAATTACTTTGATTGATTATTGCTGAACAATGCTGAAGTATTATTGCTGAAATATGTTGATTTTATTGCACTGACCTATTTGATTATGCTTTCAGTATACTTATTGCGCTTGTGGTTCAAAAATACAATAGAAGAGAAGCCACACTCTACTTTACTCTTGCTTGTCTGGAAGATCCATAAAAAAGCATGGTACAGCTGTCAGTTAATGTAGAAACAGTATTATATTCTTTATAAGTCTAAACTTTGACTATCTATTGCTGTGGGCAGAAACCAACCACTAATCAACAAATAAATTACTTATCTGATACTGCCAGACTATTATGATTGAAGCCTACTACTGCCATAGCTATAATTGTATAATCAAAGTCGGCAAAGGTAGACCAATACCTGAAGTCCAAGCTTGAACTCTTAGTGATGAAAGGGAATGTGTAGGAACTTTAAAAGTATTTTATTATAAATGTCCATTATTAACATCAAGTGTTTATCTCCATTATTGTGAAAGTATTTTTATAAATTAGTGTAATTATTGATCTTATAAATCTGTTTATAAACTAATATGACAGGAGATTGCTATTTTACTTTATTTAATCACATGAAAATTCAGGTGGTATAAAGTTAAAAGAAGAGTAATTATTTATAAAATGCAATTAGCTTATTATCGCAATCACTAGGCATCCTTTTAAAGACTTTGTATTTTAAAACCAGTCTTTGCAACTTCGTGCAAATATAAAACAGGCTGCATAGATGGAATAAATTAAAATTTGTTTTTTATTATCTTTTAATAGTTTACAGTTTTATGCAAAATATGCTCCAGGATTGAGGAAGAATAATTTGTATATTGATATAAGTGAACTGTTGTAAACCTTTATTTCAATCAGTTTCATTTATATATGAAATTCATTTGTATGTATCTTACCTATTCATGAATGATTGTATTTCTGATTGCAATTGTCTGCCTCTTACATTAATTATTTTACTTAGAGCAAGTAATATGTGGTAGATGAACATTCCTATTATATATCATTTGCTTTACTTTTTGTACATGTCTTGGATGATACCATTTGAGACTTCTGGTTCCTCTTATTGTACCTTTTTAATAATATCCAACAGAATCGCATTCCCTATCATATTATCATGTTCATAGCTAACATAAATAATGTAACACAGATGTCTTCCTGCATCTTACATTTGCTTATATAGCATTTAATTACTTATCTGCAGTACAACGGGAAAGTATTTATGATGGTCCAGTTCTTTAAATACTTTATGAAATAATTTATCACTGTTAATAAATTTATCGTATCCTCAAACTATAGGTTTATTAAATCTTAAAACTAATAGTAAATAGTTGTGATCATTGATCTATGCAGCAAATTATATTTGTTCAGAAACAATTAAGAACATATTGAAACCATATATGAATCTGTGGATAAACTTGATTGATGAAGCCATAAATACTTAATCATATTAACTTGTTTATAAATTGACAGGGCAGTCAATTTATGCTATAGGGTGTATTGTAAAATTGTATATATATAAATAATTTGTAGTAACTCATTATCTTTGCATTTGTCATTATTTTGCAGTCAATTAATTTAACTAAAATATGATCGAGGATCTCATGGGTCTAGCTGATCTTAGTAGGCTATAAAAGAAAATGTTTATTCTATTATGCCGGAATGTGGAAATGCCAATTGCCCTTGGATGATTTGCTGGTGAGATGTATATTTTGTTCAGTTACAATATATGTAAATATATGAAAGCAGTCCACACCTAAATAATACCAATATCAATAACAATCAACAATCTCAATGTGTTGTCAAGACAACAATCAACAATCTCAATCTGTTGTCAAGACAACCGCTTTTTTATAATAAATATATGTGTATATAAGTACGTGTGTGTGTATAAAAATAGTAATGAGTTTGAAAATTTAAAAATTGCTCAAAATAATATAAGAAATATGTAAAAACTTTCAAGCAATTTTTTATATTTAAAAAGTCCATTGAAACATGAGATTTATGTTTATTAAAAAGAAGTAGTTATAGTTTATGCATTCAGGCAATATAGTTATTTTAACTCTTTATAATTTATATTAAAAGTGACTTTTTAAGTAGCAAATAAAAGTCAAATTACTTTTGTGTTTACTGAATTGAAGATTGTTACTTTGAGAAAAAAAAAATGGAAAAAAAAAGAAATGATAATTTTGTTCACAATCGTTTTACTTTAAATACAAAAAATAAATAAAATTAAATTATTTATAACATAGAAAACTGCCTAGCAATTAATATATAATTTATAGAGCTTAATTAATACTCCAACGCTAGTCTATTAATTTAATACACTGTACAGGCTTACACACACCTGCACATATAATGTAATATGTAAGAGACTCGAACTCAGACTTTCTCACGACCCTCAACTATCCATGCCATCTCATATTGCTGACTCACCTGATCACACATATGTTGAAACGATAAATAATCAATATTCATTCATGCGAAACCACTACTCATCAGTTGGTTCACATTACCATCAAAAGTCTGAGTTTGAGTCCTTATATATTATTATGTGCAGGTGTGTGTAAGCCTGTCCAGTGTATTAAGTTACATATTGAAACAGTGAATTAAAGGTCTGCCTATCCCTAGCATATGTATATAAAAATGGATTATTCTCTGGTACAAGAGGGGTCAGAATGATTAATGTCAACATTGGTAGGATGACAATGTTGATAGTTATGGGGGCTTCGAACATTCCATCATAGCATGTTCAATGAAATGGATGGTTAAAGCCTTGTGGGTTGGAGTAATTGAAGGCTCTCCATTAAAGTATGAAGATTGGCTATCTTAATATAAAGCTGATCACTGATTGTATATATGTGTGGATATAGTAATCTGGACCAAGTAATAAATGCTGGTTTAACAGGAAATAAGTTCATTGTTGATTATTTATTGTTTCAACATGTGTGTGATCAGGTGGATCAACAATATGAGCTGGCATGGAGAGTTGAGGGTTATGTGAAAGTCTGAGTTTGAGTCCCTATTATACTAGCCTATTAAGTAAATGAAATACCCTCAATCCAAAGCACAAGACAATCCGATCTTTTGTTTAAAAAAGTTTTATCTTGTGCTTTGGATTGAGAGTATTTTATTTACTTAATAGAATATTAGTCTTGATGTATTGTATATATTGCATTATTGTTATAATTTTAACATTAGATTGTTCTACCCATTTTAATAAATTATTTTTAATGAATTAAAGTATAATTCCTTATCATCAGAGCATAAATAAAGGTATGGAAATACTGTTGTTGAAATAATGGGTCATCAAAATAAATATAAATGATAGCTTTTAAATTTCAATATATTACACATATTTCTGCAAATATTTGTATGTCATTATCAACTATTCTGCTAATTTATTATATTTAATGTTTTTTAAACATTCAAAATAACAATAGTTTTTTTACAACTCTATTCATCTTTAAAATAAAGAAAAACTTTGGAACTCTTATCTCATTATTGAAAAAAATAATTCGTCTGGATGTTATAAGTGCTAATTTTACAGTTTTAATTTAATGTAAACACTACTGCATGGATTTGTGTACATTCTTATCATAGAATACTATTTGTTTTAAAAAATAAAATAATGTGATGAAAATGAATTTATGCAAAACTTTGCTAAGATCTATTAAGTGCTTCTAATGTAAAAACTTTTAAAGTTAAGCTACATCACATTGCAAATGCTCAAAATGTTTTAGATATCTTTGATTTTCCTCTCACCCGTTACCAAAAGTGTATCCCCTTTTAGTTGTCTAGAAACACTTTAGAGGCCCTAATTGAAGTCCTGAAATTTGTTAGTTATGTGACTTTGTTGATGTTGTGTTTGGTTAGGCTTGCAGGTTTTTTCCAAACCAACAGATACAAAAATGAACAACTATTCAGCAATAAATATGTATAATTTATTAGTACAAAATATATACACATGTTAGTTAACAAATGAACAAATATAGTTGATATGCTTCAATGCTGAGATAGTTGTGCAGAGTAAGGAACTCGCTTCCAGCTAATGATTAGCCTGCGTCATGAGTTCTGGTAAGAAGACTCTCCCATCTATGTAGTTAGCTTGCCTTGAGTCATCTCTAGTTCAGACATAGCAGTTTTCAGTCCATAGGTGGACTTTCCTCACTGTGTGGATGTCTAGATAAATACCTTTGCTGATGGCAGAAAATTTAATGGAGAGCATGTTCTGTCATTCAGGTTAACAGAAGTAGTTGCTCTCTGCCTTGCCTCCAAAAGGCTGACTATTTAAAGGCAGATCCCCCACCTTACTGGAAACACATGGATCTGGTGCACAAATCCCAGTGAAGGTTTTTAATCCTGTTGGCTAGCAACTGGGTGCTAGCCAATCAGGTAAGGAATCTGGAATAGTCCACTTCTGAAGGCAGGGTCAGATATGACATCCCTCCCCTGGCTGAAATTAGCCCTGGAGGACATAGTCATTGAAATGCGCTGGATGATTTTTTCCCCACTTTCTTGGTTTCTCCAGTTGATTGCTGTTCCTGTCTTCATCTTCTTCTCTTGATGAGCTTGTTTCAGGTTGTCTGCTGCTGTCTTGATAGCTTCAGATGTGTGGTGGAGTCTTAGCTGGTTGTGATTGTGATGATGATGATGACCAACTTCTGTTTGCACAACAACAGTGTAGAGCCCCTTTATTTGCATCACCACTACTGGTCTCCATCTTGTGGTCCATAGTACATATGACATGGTACTTTTGTTTTTATTTGGAATTTTATTTTGTTTTTATCTTCTAGTTGAAGTTTGGCATCAGGCTTCAACTTTTTGTTAAAGACTTTTGATTCATTAGATTTTAACTTTGAATATGTTGTGAGCTGGTTCACTTTGGTCACTTTGAACCCTAAGTGACTGAACCAGTCATGGCCTATTAGATCATTATGGTTACCTAATGCCACTACCAGTGGTAGGTATATAATTTTGTTATGCAAAATAACTTTTCCTCTTGTTTGACCCAAATGTTTGATTTTATTCCCTTGGTAGTCTGAAATTGACTTACTGCAAGGGTGCAGCTTATATTTATTCTTTTTATTAATGCTTGTCCAAGTCTTTCTTGAAACTATAGACACTGCTGACCCTGTGTCAAGTTCCATATTAACTGGTGTATCATTTATTATGACAGTGTGTATAAACCCAGACTTGTTATCTCTGGTATGTTTTACACAGGCAACTTGCTTATATTTCTTATAGGTGCCTTTACTGTCTTTAGGAATAGATATTTCTATTTGTCTTTTCAATTTCAGACATGCTGCCTTTATATGTCCTACACGCTTGCAAAACATGCATGTTGCTTTGCATTATGGACATTCTGTATGCATATTCTTGTACTCATTGCATCTATAACAATGTCTTAGACTGTTTGATGCTGAATTATTTGAGCTGATTGAATGCTTTGATGACCCAGTGTTAGGATCTCTTTGCACTTCAGACTTTATGTCTTTTTAATGGGTTAGCTTGACTAGCTATTGTTTCTGCTAGTCTTGCATGAGCTACCACTTTCTCAAAATCTAGGTCTGGAATCATTAACATTTTTAGCCTCAAATTGTGATCGTTTACGCCACAAATAAAATGATCATGAAATGCTTCATTCATGAATTCTTTGAACTCACACTTCAAGGCTAATGTACGGATTCATGTTGCAAATTCTCGAGCTGTTTCACCCTGTTCTTGTATGCTGAGATTAAACTGGTATCTCTGAATTATGGTCAAGGGTTTAGGAGTAAAATACTCTGCGAGAATTTGTCAACACTCTATCAAAATCCAGCTCAGCTGGGGTTACAGCCATAGATTGAGAATTGAATATTTCGTACATTTGTGAATCTATCATAGTCATTAGTGTGGTTTCATGTTGCAAATTCTCGAGCTGTTTTACCCTTTTCTTGTATGCTGAGATTAAACTGGTATCTCTGAATTATGGTCAAGGGTTTAGGAGTAAAATACTCTGCGAGAATTTGTCAACACTCTATCAAAATCCAGCTCAGCTGGGGAGACAGCCATAGATTGAGAATTGAATATTTTGTACATTTATGGATCTATCGTAGTCATTAGTGTGGCTAACTTTAACTCAGGCTTTTTTTATCTTGTTGCCTGTAGATAAAAAATCAAACACTCTTTATAATTTAGCCATCTCTCAGGTTGAGCCGGATCAAAAGATTCCATAGAGCCGATTGCTTTAGCCATCTTTTTTTATTTATACTGAGTAACCACTCATATTTGTTCTTATAGTTACATTATTGTAACTAACTCAATGAAGTTTTTAACCAATAGAGTGAGTGTAAACTCAATGAAGCTTTTAACCAATAGAGCGAGCTTTTATGCTGTCTTGCAAATAAAGCTCTTGTGATTGGTTGACACTCCAATTTGATACACCTTTATGCCTGCGGTCAATTTTTAACAGTTTTACATTGTTATTTTTCTAAAAATAAAAAATACCATCATAATGAAATTACAGCAATGTAACAGTTTTTTCCAAAACAAAAAATAATAAACAAATACACACTCGCATATTTTATAATATAATTTTACAGCTGTGAGGGAAACTTTTCTCTGTTACTGCACCAGATCTGTTTAAACTGGCATTGTTTATTCAAATTTTTCCAGTCATGAGGGAAAAATTTTTGTTACTGCACCAAATCTGTTATAACTGGTATACTTTATTCTATAATTTTTCCAGCCATGAAGGAAAAATTACACTGCAACTGTGCCAACTCTGTTGTGTTTAGTTAGGCTTGCAGGTTCGTTTCTAAACCAACAGATACAAAAACGAACAACTATTCAGCTATAAATATGTAAAATTTATTAGTACAAAATATATACACATGTTAGTTAACAAATGAACCAATATAGTTGATATGCTTCAATGCTGAGATAGTTGTGCGGAGTAAGGAACTCGTTTCCAGCTAATGATTAGCCTGCGTTGTGAGTTCTGGTAAGAAGACTCTTCCAGCTATGTAGTTAGCTTGCCTTGAGTCGGCTCTAGTTCAGACATAGCAGTTTCCAGTCTGTAGGTGGACTTGCTTCACTGTGTGGATGTCTAGATAAATACCTTTGCTGATGGCAGAAGGTTTAAAGGAGAGCACATTCTGTCATTCAGGTTAACAGAAGTAGTTGCTCTCTGCCTTGCCTCCAAAAAGCTGACTATTTAAAGGCAGATCCTTACCTTACTGGAAACACGTGGATTTGGTGCGCGAACCCCAGTGAAGGTTTTTAATCTCATTGGCTAGTAACTGGGTGTTAGCCAATCAGGTAAGGAATCTGGAATAGTCCACTTCTGAAGGCAGGGTCAGATATGACAGTTGGTAAAATATTTCATAATTAAAAAAATAATGAATTTGACTTTGTGAAAAGATTTTATCTCCTATACATTTTTAACTGGCACCAGATTTTTTCAACACTTTGTGATGTTTATATGATAGTAGTAGTATTGTAATCCTACAGAGATTGTTCTTTGATTTGATATACAAAATTTGTATCTAATAAATGTCATCAAGAATTTCCAGCAAAAATTAAACCATTTTTTAAAAAAAAGTAATTTATATATTGTACAGGCTTAAACCTGTATTTATATATGTAATATATGCGGGATTCGAACTTAGACTTTCACACGATCCACTACTCTCAGTGCCATCTCATATTGCTGACTCGCCTGATCACACACGTATTGAAAAGATAAATAATAATCCTACCAATATACATATTTCATGCTAAACCAGCAATCATCAGTTGGTCTAGATTACCATCTTCACTATCTTAATATAAAACTGAGCACTGATTGTAAATATGTGTGGAGATAGTAATCTAGAACAACTAAATGATTGCTGACTTAGCATGAAATACGTATATTGGTGATTATTTATCTTTTCAACATGTGTGTGATCAAGTGGGTCAGCAATATGAGATGGCACTGAGAGTAATGGGTCGTGTAAAAGTAATTTATAAAATTGTGAAACATTTCAAATACTGTTTTTTTTTTCAGCACGTTATTTTGAAAATTAAAATCAAGATAATTATAAAACATACATATAAAAGAACTGGAAACATCTAATCTCAATAAAATACTTTATCTTTTTTTTTTTTTTTCATATGTCATAGCATTGACTAGGACGCGAACCCACAACCGTCTGCAAACAACTACTTGCTTGCATGGCAGCTGCGATACCTCTCGGCTAACAACGCAAGACAAAAAATCCAGTTTATTAAAATTATCCATATGAATACACACAAATACACAATTATCAATGATAAGATGCAGAATGTTTTAATTTATAAAATATGAACCATAGTTTGCATATATATTAAAAACTAATCATTAAATTATTCGTATTTATAGCTTTTAATAGCGGATCCACTATCGTTTTTGTTTGTATATATATATAATTATTATCCTTGTTCTCTTGAAAATAATAGATAAAAAATTCTTACCATCTATTTGATTTATACTTTTAAAAACAAATTGATCAAATCTATACGATTTGCTACTACAAATGAAAAGTGTTTCTTCATTTTTTTTTATTATAATTCAATTGCTTAGCAATTATATTGTTTTGTATGAGGAAGCTTTTATAATGTTTTCAAACTATTTTTTCCAAAGCTTTTTCAATTTACTTTTTCTTTTCTATTTTCATGTTATTTAGTCAATAGTTGATTCATTATATTTTTAGGTTTACACTTTTATAAATTATTTTAATAAAGTCTCTTATTCCCTAACGTATGTTAGTATTTTATTTAAGAAAATAATTGTAATTATTACCTTATTATAAAAGTCATAAAATAAAAAAATGTAAATACTGTATACTTTTTTAACTTCAAACAAGAAACATTAATGTATGTTAAATAGTCGTATTTTTAATAGTAATTAATAAAGAGAAAATAGTAGTAATTAATAAAGAGAAAATAATAGAGATTAAATATGTAGATTATTTAAAATGAAATCAACAAATATATACTAAATAAATAATATTTATTATATTAAAGAAAGAAAATTATAGCTTTTATATGTAGGGGATTTGAACCCAGACTGATTCAAGCACTCTTCAATTATCCTCGCAATCTCATACTACTCATACATACCACTCATACATGACCACACACATGTAGAAATGATAAATAATCACCAATATATTGTAACGTTTATTTATATACGTTACAAATATATTGGCATTGGGTAAAAAAAAAAACTAAAAGATAAAAGCGGATTTAAAATTTTGTTGAGTAATTTTTTTTTTTAAAAAAAAAAACGTACAATGAGGGTTGAATTATTCTTCTTATTTTTTTTTATGTGATTAGTAATAACAGTAATTGGAGAGAACAAAAGAATTCCAAAAGCAAGTAAAAAAAGATAAGCTGAAAGTAGAAATACTCAAATTAATTAAAGATGGCCGAAAACTTGAAGAAAATAAAGACTTTATTACATAAAATTTATAAAGACTGGATAAGATTAAAAAGGCATGGTACTAGTATGCGCAGAAGTCCTGAAAACTGGATATAAAAAGGAGGGATCCGGTTGAAGGAACGTCTTGTTCATTTTGTTTCTCTAGTTGGTCTTGGATAACATTAATAGATCCAAGATCGCTCTTCGCTGAAGGAATTCGGCATGTCGCAGTGAACCGGAGCTCCTGAAGACATCGGACCTAATGATGTACACCAGGAAAAGCCTTCGTGACCGACTGGGGAAATGGACCACAAGATCAAGCAATAACCAAAAGGCCGAGCTCATTATAACCAAAAAACTATGCATAGTTATCTACTACTGAATTCATGAAACTTACCGGTAAGAATAATTATCCTGATTGTGACAAAGTTAACTATTTAAAACTACTCGTAAAAATATACGTATAAAAGAATCCCGATAGTGACTTTAATTTTTCTATATGAGAGACTCTTATTTAACCAAGAACTTTTTGTTTATTTTAACTGATATTTATATTTTCTGGATATTTCCCACCTGAATTAAATGTGTTCTCTCCAAGGTATTAATTAGCTACTTAACATGAAGTATTTTAGTTTGTCAAAATTAAAAATATTTCTAATATCAATTCTCATTTGTGCGTTATTAATAATAGTTATTATTTTTTATTATTAAATTTATTTTTAGTGTAATAAGATTTAAACGTAAGTTACCTTTGCCAATATGTTTCAATACGCCCAGGACTAATAATCGTAAAAATCATTAATTCTCATTACGGTAGAATTACCGCCCCTTAAAAAAAAAATATAATAAAAATCTTTTTATTTTTTTTTGTTTTACAACTTGCGAGAGGTGCTGGCGACATATTTCAGCGGATTCTTAGGAATTCTGGTGCCCATAGTAAATAAAATTAAAAGTTGATTTTGTCAATAGCACAATTCGTAACAATTAATAGGTTGAAGTTGATCAGGAAAAATAGCTGTGTTTTTAGAATAGAAATACAACTTTCTTTTTTCTTTTGATACAGCTTGATCAACTCACGCTCAAATATAAATTTGAGGCGTATAGTGGCCTAGTAATACGAAAAACGTTACAATATGTATTTTGTGCTTAACCAGCACTCATCAGTTAGTCCAGATTATCATCTCCTATACGTATGTATAATCAGTGCTCAGTTTATATTAAGATAGTTCAAATCCCCTATATTTACAATTAAGCTCCAGGTATGTGAAAAATGCCTGTATTTCAAATCTTATACATTAAGCCATCATCCTTCACATCCCTTTTCTATATATTTAAATGGATAAGGTCGTATACATGAGGGGTCAGAGTGACTTGAGGTCAACTTGGGCCTGGCAATAATATTGACATCAGCATGGGGTTTGAGCTTTCCATCATCAGATTTTTAATGGTATGGATGGCTGAAGAATTGGAGGTCAGAGTAGATTGAAGTCTGTCCGTTAAAGTATGAAGCTTTTCTATTTTAATATAAACTGAGCACTGTGAGGGAGATGATAATCTGGACCAACTGATGAAGGCTAGTTCAGCACAAATACATATATTGGTGATTATTTATGTTTTCTACATGCGTGAGGTCATGTGTATCAGTGGTATGAGATAGCGTGGATAGTTGAAGTGTGCTGTGTGCTTGAAAGTCTGAGTTCAAATCCCTTATATTTACAATTAAGCTCCAAGTATATGAAGAATGCCTGTATTTCAAATCTTTGAAATTATAACAAAAATTTCCTCTCGTATATTTTTAATATTTTAACTAAAATGTATCGAAGTAAACATTCAATTAGAAACTGACATTGCAGTCTAAAATCCGTTAGTATTGTTTTCTATTTGATCCACTTTTAACAAGTTTGGTAAGTAGTGATAAAGTCTTCTTTGCTATTTTAAAAGGGAGATGAGAACTTTTGAAGGAATCTTTGTTTTATAGCGACTATCTAAAATTTATTTTACTTATCTATTTATGTAGGTACACAATTAGCAGATTTTTACATCATTAATATAAATATTGAAATTATATCAAAAAATATTTTTTTTATAATGTAATCAGGCAAAAATTAGCCTTAATAGTTAAAATCTATTAAAAGTATTTTTGTATGGCCTATTTTTAATATTAAAAGTGATCAATTGTAATAAAATGTAAATGTTTTCACTTTTAATTTAATACGTTTATAAATAAACAATAAAATATGTAAATAGTGCTAATAAACTATTCAAGAAATGGTTATATTAATGAAATGTCTTATTAGCAGATAACTGAAATGACAAATGACTTTAACAAAGGTAAATTTCCAAATCATAGATATTATTAAAGCCACATTCAGTATTTGTTTGTAATAATTAGCTTTGTGTTAGTTTATATATATATATAAATTTATATTATGTATTAATATATACACATATACACGATAAGATAAATAAATAAATGTTTCTATATTTACAAGCGCTAATAAACAATTGCCGTATCTACAAATGATAATTCTATATATACTCAGATAAGTATTAAAATGAACATAAATTAACTTCATCTCGTGAAGTTAAATTATTATTCATATTGAGTGAAGTTTTGTTAACATATATTAGGCATCTAATCTTTGTAAGATCACTTGTTAAATGCATTCAGTGTATTGTAAAATAAATTGTTGGTTTGTATTTGTAAGTGACAGTTCTTGTAAGTAGGCCTCATTAAAAATTAAATATATTTAATTTCAATAATATTTTTAACAACTTGTAATCTTACAAGCTATTATGATAAATATTAGTTTTATTATGTTTATTTCTATTTTTGGATAGTATTGTTGATTTCTTTAAAAGAAATCATTCTACAAATTATAATAAAAAATACATAAAAGCTTATACTTATTTTAATTCAAATATTGTATTTTTAAAATATTAATATTGAAAGCAAAACTATTAAAGCTATTTAGGAATGTATCAAAATTGTGTTTATAATTTATTTAATATATTAGCCATTTATTGATGAAATCAAATAAATAGTAGAATGTAGCCAGTTTATGGGAGGGAGTTCTATGATTTTCACTAACAAAAAATAATATAAATTATAGTTAAAGAACAGTAAAATTGTTATATTACATATATAACTTTATAATTCATTCTATATATTGAAACAGTAAGATTCGTATTCGAATCTTAAGTTTCACCTTTTTCTGTCATCTCTCACGGACCGGTCTATCCCGCCCAAATTTAAACTTTTTGATATCGAATTGGGTGTGTAACAATATTAAAAAGGTATAAATATATGTAGAATTCAGCATAAACACGCACACATTTCGATCTCAAATTAAAGGCAATAAATAGGGATAAAATAATATAATTTAGATTTCTTTTAGTTATATAATTTTGTATAAATTAAAGGCAATAAATAGGGATAAAATAATATAATTTAGATTTCTTTTAGTTATATAATTTTGTATAATTTTAATCATTTATTTTGGATTATAAAGTTCATATTTATTGCTTTGTTTAAATTTCATTTAATAATAATTCTAA